>JAHQIW010003604.1:0-235000 GCA_019055375.1 Parelaphostrongylus tenuis
TTTACCTCAGACCTATTTTTATTGTTTGCTTCATGAAGAGTAGATTTTGTGCAACGGAAAAGAAATTTCATTTTTATTCAAGCGATAAATGTCTTCCAAACGTTTTTTGCTAAATCATCTATCTCCCTAAATGCACTATTGTGTTAGTGATCTGGAACAATGTCGTACTCAATATGTAAACATAGAATAATAATCACGCAAAATCAGACTCTATGGTTTAATCACTAAATAGATTTTTTTCCGGACCTACAAAAAGGAAACAAAACGATTCATAAATAATGAACCGTTACACTTATGTTAGGATGTAAACAGTATTTTCTGTTGATTTCATTCACACCCGATCATGGACTTTGGCTGTAGTACCCTAGGAGTGAAAAAGCGCAGGAGTAAAACATGAAGCTCATCCAGGTTCAGAAAGCTAGCACTCGCCTTGTCTCGGAGGGTAAACAGCATTGACGATACATTACTAGGCCCCCGTATGAAATTCTATAAGCCAAATAGGCATTTGATCACATCCACGATAATTAATGAAGTAGAATACGCGGCACATCCTTCAGGGAATTACCACTCTTAGAATATCTATCCTTCATATAGATCGCTGTGAATGTCATTTCATGTGGCTACTTTCAAATTGTTCGGCTTTGAATCGTTTCAAACAAGCAAACGTTATGGCCTACAAAGCTGTATCTCCTGAACATTAGAAATCTGTCCATATTCGCTCAATTAGTAGCCTACTCAAATCAATTTTGTATTACAAACTGTCTCTGATTACAGAACAATTGTCAATGACGCCACTGATCACCATTCACTTAATTCCATTGTTAATTTGGAAACTCGATTTTGCTTCCGAAATGTTAGGAAGATAATAAATGCAACATTTTTCATACTGAGCCACGATTTTGTGTAAGGCTAGGCTGATAGTCATCACAGCAAGAACAATCACATATACAGCAACATGAACAATGATGTAGAACAAACTAATTTTTTCCTAATTTGTCAGTTGTCACCTTTTCGTCATCTGGTCTATGTAGACCCCAATATAGTCTTTAGTCGTCTATCTTACACGCCCAAACTGTGCAGGGTGTTTGGATTTATCATTTTCCTTAAGTTCACTATGTTCATCTAGGAACTTAATCATCAAATCGCTGCAGTTGCTGTTCTGTGTTTAACACGGTGCAGATCTTTTCGATTATCGCTATCACATACATTCAAGATGCATTCCATACAATGCATCTGGTACACGAACAAAATTCACTTCAAAATCTACACCACGATGAGAAAGCCAACAATAGATATCATTAACCCCTAAGGAACGGCTTTAGAATCAATGCGCGCAGAGCAAAATAAGCGATTACCGCTATTTGATTAGAGTTTTAAGCCGTTTAGTGAAAAATTTTTGGAACTGTTGTATTATTTCGATAGAAAAAAATTTTCTCTTTTCGCTCATACGATTTTGGTTTAAATATATGCGTCTTGTATTGAAAAAGACTTAGTTTATTACGGAATAATGCTTGATTTGACAGATAATCAACTGTATTGAATTGTATGAAGGATAGCACAATAAGAAAACTTTAGTTTTGATCTACCGCAGTTTTATACAAGACTCTAGAGCCATTATGATGAATAAAATTGAAAATAATGAGTAAATTACGACAAAAATAATAATACATGCTGTATTCGATACTAGTTCATCGATAACTTTCACTATAACTATGCTTATATCAATCATTCGTTTATTTCCAATTATTCACAGTTGAGGTAACCGAGGAAAGGTTGAGAAACTTATGGATAGTGGAAAAATAGTGAGCGGTAAGGGACAGCCGTGTTTGAATAAAAGGCTTAGAACATCGGCATAATGCAAACTGTTGAACAGAAATATCTGTCTCCAGAAAAGTATTCTTGGTGCTTCTCTCTAATCCGCACTCATATTCAAATAAAGTATTTTTATTGCTTTTCGAGGCGTTAGTAATTATTCGACAGCTTGAATATCAAGTGTCTAAAGGGTGGGTTTTCATTTTCAATTTTCTTGGAAGTGTTAGTAATCACTAGAAAGCTCAAAAAAAGGAAAAATTAATGGAAGAAAAATAAAATATAGAAAATAAAAAACTATGCATTGCCGGTTTTTCAGATCACCCTTTTATCTCGTTGTAGCATACAGTATAGAATTTCGCTTATCATTCGCCTCTCGCCTTCACTTTTACCACTCGTATGAATCGCTGGAAGCACGAAAAGCATATCAGCGTGTAGACATTTTTCCATAGCATCAAAATCTACGTTTTTATCTGAAGATGCTGCCGATGTGGTGGAAAATCGCAAATTGAATAACAATGTTTCAAACTCGATCGGCAGTTCCACCCAGGTCCGTTCTCCTGAGCCGTGAGTGGGCCGGTGGGCGAAGTCGCCGAAAAAGATCATAGCCGAGTAAAATGTGCAGGCAAGTTACAGCAACGACTTGTTAATAAGATAACTACCTGATCTACCGCGTAACTCGGCAACGATCTACCGCATTATGCGTTAAATCGGCGGCAACTGTTGTTAGTTTATGAGAATTTTTTTCTCATCGACAGAAACTTCAGATAAAATGCGTGATTTTGACACAACGGAAAATTCTGTACATGCTGACATGCTTTTTGTGCTTCTAGCAATTCATACTCGTGGTAAAAATGTAGGCGAAATGAGGGCGAGGGATAAATTTTTTCTGGATGCTACAGGGTTATAAAAGGTGTTTTGGAAAACCGGCGACGTGTAGATGTAGGCAGTAATTTAAGCTTTCGAAAAAGTACAAATATTCTTACAAAAATTGCCTGTTTAGCAAATGAGAGTGGCTTAATATTTGTCACCACAACCTACGAGTACCAATTTTTCTTTCACACTCAAGCTCCTTCGCTGAACAATGGTTTCCATTCAGATTTTCAATAACCAATCGATAGCACAAATCTTGACAATTTCAACGATAAGCTTGATTTTTGAAAAGGACGCTCTAATGTGTCGTTACAGCTAAAAGATCATTGAGTTTCGCACCGACGCCGTGTCGGTCGCACAGCGCAATTTACATGTGGCGTCCGGTGCGCGCCTAGTGTTAAGTTCAGTGTTTTTTTAGCTGTAACGACGGACTAAGAAGTCCCCTAAAAAACTAAGGAATTCCATAAATTCTTCATGCTAAATTTGCCGAGATTTGTGTTGTTGAAAAACTGCTGAGTTTTTGAGGGAAAGCTTTGCTCATCGAAAGATGCTCAAGTGTTAAATAACATATTCTTCTCCCTGTTACAGTGTAATAAAGAGACTTTCAAAAAATGAAGTACATCCTTCAATTCTTCGAGATTTAAGATATCGAATAACTGCTAAAATGTCTAGAAAGAGCAAAAAATACGTTTTTTTTTTTGAAAATGGATGCTGGTGGGTGAAGTAACGCATCATAAATAACGCATATAACGAACGAGAGTTCTTCCCAAGCTCACGCGAGCTACATATTGAAAATACCTCCGCATAAACCTCGATGAGAGATGTTTAAGTTGTAGAATATTTTTTTCAAGCTACATTCTTGCAATACATGCGATACAAATGCTCAGTAGGGGTTAAATGCTCATATTTCTACAAGGATGTAGTATTACCGCTGAGAAATAAAGGATTTCTAGAGGAATAGTCACTTTTTGTATCAAAAAATCCTCGTAGAAGGTTTATTCGTGATAGTCCATTCTTTATGTAGCGATAAGACACCTCTGAGTTATAAACTTCACCTACAATTACCAGCAAACCACCTATGACGTCCAAGCGGCGGGGTGGCATTTTAGACGTGAGATCTTCTTTTCGCTCTTACGGCGTTATATGGCAACCTTTCAAAAAACCAATTTTTTTATCAGAATCTTCGAGGTTCAGGCTATCTAATAAGTATCGAACCTTTAGTGAAAAGCCATATAACAGCCCGGGCCGGACAAATTAACATATTGAGTGTGAAAAATAATTTTATTTTCGCTGTGACGACGTAGTTAGAGCTCTTCTCTGAAACTAACAGGTTTTTGGGATCGCAGAGATTTAAGTATCGAACAATCACTAAATATCTTAAAAAAAACTTTCTGCAGAGAGAATAGCCTTCAAACGATCGTGTACCTGAGCTGGTACACGTCGTCCCTTAAAAGTTAATTATATTAAACAACAATTGAGTTTGCAAATTTCAACCCACAAAATGCAAGTTATTCTATTCTATAAAAGTGCAATTTTAATTTGCAAAAGTCTAGCAAGTTCAAGATTTGTATTTCAAACAATAAAGCAAAGGTGCGCGGGAATTATTCCAGCTCAATGAAACAGTGTTTTCAAATGTACCTTCTATGTTTGTGGCTGCTACTCTTCTGCTGGAGATTTTGAAAATCAATTTTCTCTATCAAATCTCTGTAAGTTTTAGTAGTAAACATGTTTCAATTTGAATGAAAACAGTACATAAATTAGAAAGTAGCAATAATACCATAGAACGGCCTTACTCTATAAAGTAGTAAAGCTATCAAGTTTTGGAATTCTATAGTACTTATCGTCGGAGTAATCCACGCCGACTCATTCGGTTTCCTACATCTTCATTTATAAAGCAGTGTTTATGTACTTGATGATCGACAAAATAAAGAGTTCTCCATAGTGGCTTTTTTTTTCGACTTAATATAAATGAGGTGATTAGAAATAATGTATCATCTTGATTTCTTTTTTCGGGAATTTCATGTGCCTGTGATCCATAATGGTGGGCTCATGCTGAAATCCCGCTTGCTCACATTGCCGTCCGTGCACCTTGCTTTTTCAGATTTCTTTGAAAATTTTGAAACAAGAAGGTTCAAAAAAACAGATAATTAAATGGCTCAAAGAAAGTTACCAATGTTATGCTGATATGTCTTTGCGTGCAATACGATCTTGCCTTTTTAACTGAATAGGAGCCTCGTATAAGCCTGTGCATATCCTTAATAGTCTGTTTAAGAGGTCTGTTGGAGGGTTTTTTTTTGGATATTCGATTCCGATAATAGAATGCGAAGGAACGGTGGATTGCCATCTTTGGATAGATAATATGACAAATTTTAAAGAAAGATACTAGTGACAATTTTGTTCCTCTTCTTTTCTCGCTGTGTCAGAGAATATATAGCGGAGAGATTACAGTTTACCATAAGGGACCGTCTTCGTTGCTTCAAAATACACCGATCAATGCATATGGACGCTAAACAGACCGCCTTCGTTTTGAAGAAAACGTGTAACATTCTGCAATATTCTTCTAAACTTTTCTTTATTTCTGCAGTTTCAGTCAATATTGCTGCATTTCTATACTCTAAATTTCAACCTCTTTGTGTTTTTGCATAGATGAAGATATGGTCTTGACTGCCTTATAGCACGTATAAACTGCGCGTTGGTGCTGCAACCCGACAGTTTTCAGACACAGAAGGTAGTTTATGGCTTGGAATTTTCACTTTCCTCAAGGATTTCAGGAGAATATTACGTAAGACAAAAGTATTTGCAAGTGACATTGGTAATAACGTATGGTTTCAATCATTAGTTCAAAAAAGTACAAAATTGGAGTCGGCTTCTAAATTTTACTTCTTGATTTTCATGGCTTTCTACCGCAACGATTAGGAACGTTACTTAGCCTAAGATGGCTGCTCATATTAGCTTGGTGATTTTCGAATTTCGTTTTTCATTAGGAGACTTTCAGGTCACTATTAAGGTTTTTGAAAATGGAAATTGCCATATTTACATATGATTCTTATGAACAGCACAATCACTTTTGAAAGCGAAAGTTCTCTGAGTACTTCTTCACGATTTTGGTGGTATAGAGCGTAACTGGAAAGTGCTTTCTGTTATAACCTTGCTCTACGGTGCTATTATATACTGTCGACTACTTAGAGATTATGAGAAAGCTTAAGTATTTTTTTTATTACTTTTAGAGGAAAATATACACGGATGCTTAGCGAGCTCTGGTCCTCGAACTGAATATATTCATAGACAACTTCCTGTGAATCCCAAACGAGCTTATTCGTTGAAGGCGTGAGGTTCCGAACTACTTAAAGTGTACTTCGCGGTAACTTGATTATAGGCCTTTGGGCCGACTTTGGCCGACTTTTGCTCCGCATGCAGCATACACTATGCACATGCAAGAACATTTTTTTCCCAGAACTCCTAAATTTGAATATCCTCTCGCGTTCATCGTCTACAATGATACTCAAACGTTTTAAGTGTTGCTTCTGCTCTGCCACTGCTTGAGGATAATCTCTCCATCATGAATGACGTAGAATGCTGATCAAGACGACTGAGCTTACAGTCTTGGAGATAACCGAGCTGGGACGGTCGCTAAGAAGTTCGTTGATTGATTCTGAAAGAATGAAGCAGAGGAGATTGAACATGCGAATTTCTCGCCACATTTCTTTTTGGTATACCATATCATCATTTAATGCACCGCACTGCCTTAAGAAAGCCTATGTGCTAATACAATTATTCTTCCTTTTATGTTATTTTTTTAGAGTTTCGAGGGAAATCTACTTTATCCGCCTTACTCTCCCAACACTGCACCGCCAGATTACCAAATGATTTCACTAAATTCAGACTACAAATCAATGAATTTTATAGAAAATTTCACTAAAATTTACCAATTTTACTTACCAGGTTTTTCTAAGACATTCACAATTATCTAAAAATTGGAATTGGAGAAATGTTATTGTTAATAATAAATATCATATCTGATCAAATCATAGTATAAAAAAATTTTTGTCGTGATTGAATATTTAAACTGCAAAAAAAAGTCGAATCATATTTATACGCCTAACAATGCACACTTATCGCGTTTCCAAGCGTATGTCTCTCACTTATTTCAAAAATTTTGGTATTTATATATCAGATGGCGAAAAAACGGATAACAACTCTCTATCGCTGGATAAGAAATTTTTATAGGAGTATTAGTGTTCATTCAAAAGCTTGAATCTTTGTCTACAGCTGCACATAGTCGGTTTTCTATACACCTGTTATAACGCTGTAAAATTCAAAATAAAATTATGTTTCACACGAGCCCCTTTTTTGTCATCTTACTTGTGTTTCTATGGACAGAACTCCTTCTTTAGATTGCTAGTACTTCTTCGATAGCACAGGTCTCGCAGAACTTAAAAATGTGTCTGCTTCTTGAATAGCACTTCTGATAGCGCTGTAGGAGAAAGAAAATATTTGCGCCTTCTCGCCGGAAGGAGCTCTTTCCTAGACTATCAGTATCAATGGAAAGCGCAGGCTTCAATGTTTCCAACGCTGCGCTTATTTTCTAGAGAAGACCGTTTCATTGCAGTGTGACACGGAAAATGAGATCAGACTTTACGTGCTGGTAAGCTTGATTACCGCTCAGGTTACGGGCGGGGTGGCGAGGAGATCGATTGATACGGGCTAGATATGTGGGGCGTAATTTATTATCAGTTGGAAATTTTTTCTCCGCTTTGAAAGAATTTCATTATGGAAACGACACAGATACTATAAAACTTTCCCTCACATTCATATGCTTTTTGTATTTCTAGCGAATTACATGCTTGAGAAAAATGAAGGCGCGATGAAGGTGTGAAACACAAGTTTACAAAGAAGTTTACAGCGTCATAAAAGGGTCTTTGCGAAAACGGCTGAGTGCAGCCGTAGCCAGAGATTAGAGCATTCGAATAATTACTGACACTTGTATATATATATATATATATATATATATATATATATATATATCCAGCGAAAGGGATCGGTTTTTCATTGATGGCCGTCTAATACATAAGTAGTAAATTTTCATCCACATTTTATAGAATTTCCCAGGCTTTTCTGCTATAGTTGTAGAAGAAACTTTGCTCTTTCACCAGCCTTTTCATTCTCAATTAATTTTGCCAAATAAACCCGTACTAAGCCTAGGTCTAAGCCTTACATTATGCACGAAAAGCATATGAACGTGTAGAAAATATCATGGAGTATCAGAGTCATATGAATCCAGAGTTTTTCAAAGCGCAGAAAAAATTTCTACCTTTGCAGTTGATACACAAGCACTCACATATCTCCAGTCTACAAGAAACACGCACCGAATAAGAAGCCTAATTTTCTTTATGCTGCTATGAAGCATTATGCATTATAGGGTCCTTTTCAGAAACCAAGTACACCATTGGAATCATCGAGATTTGAACCATCGTACAATCACTGAAAGTTTGAGGGAAAAGCTTTGTTCTAGGAAAACTTTGTCTAAACATGAAACATAATTTTATTTCTTGCTGCTACAGCGCAGTATGAAGGCCCTTTCAAAAATGATGTACAGTGTGAAAATTCTCGAGACTATGGCTATCGATTGACCACCAAAACTTTGAAAAAAGCAGCCCGTTGTTCCCAAAGGATTGAAAATAGGTTTGAATAAAAAAGAAATATCATCAGCTGCTATCATAGGATTTAAACTTGTTTACACTTTACTTGATCCATGTCATAGTTTGCGTTCTTTTTTTCTTTGTGCGGATCCAAATACTTCTATCACTCAGCTCATTTTTCGTCTTTTTCTTGAGCGTTGTAAGTACTGGTTGAGAACGTCTCCTGAGAATCTCGAGAATACTCTAGCTGTCGTATTCCACAGGGCATTCGTTGTTGACTTCCGGAAAGTGTTGAGGGGTGGGAATCAGCCCCGCACCGCGCTGCCATGCGCATCACAACCACTCGGCCACGGTTACCCGTAAGAATAGAATAATCACAACAACTCTTATAGCAATTAAAATTCATTCATCTTACTCTCCTACTGCTTTCCAATTTTACGTTGGTCTATGGAAAAAAACAATCTTTCATTGATATAGAAGTATTAGAATATGTAAGCGTGATCAACTAGTCTATTGTCTACATGGACTGTCCTCACATATTATTCCGATACTAGCACTTCTTCCATTCATTTCATTGTGTTCCACATGTCACTTCCGCACCAAGTGTGGATTTTGCCGTCAATTAAGGATTTCCTGTCAATAAATGAGGCTGGATGCTGGTTCATTGATCCTCCATAGATTACGTGGGCAGCTCTTAGATATTTTGGCACTAGTGTTCATCCAATGAAGGTGGGCTTTTGCTTAATTTAGAGGGGTCGAACCATAAACCATAATTTTATTGTAAAACATCTCAACTATTGCTATGTGAAGAAATCGTGATGTGAATTTCTTATCACTTACTTTTATTTGTTCCATGAATTTGTTCACCTTCTTCAACTTTTCACTCATCGGTTGCAGTTGTTATTAGCTATGCATTATTACTTTGAGAGTCTCTTCGTCACAGAAAATTGTTAATTCCTCAGCTCATTTTTCATTTAATTGCCTTGTTGTTAGTTTTATGTAATTGCTTCTCTAGCATCTTGGATAGAGTCATTACATCACGTTCCGATATCGTCACAGTAATCATACTCCACCACTAGAAATTGGAACAACATTTTTCGAATAACTGCAAGGGTTTCCAAGAAAGGTGCAATTCTTAACGTTTGTTCAATGCTAAGATAAACATCAACCCATGTTGTAGAGAATTTGCATAGCATAAATTTGAACTAAAACATACCAAAACTTGCGTCACACTCTGGTGGCTTAAACATTTTACATTATTCAAACATAAATTGCTTTCACGATAGTCGCTTTCGCAAAGTCAACTTGCTACTGATTCTTCAATGAATCGATGTTTTCTCTTCTTATCTACGGAATACAAATATCTCATTTGTAAATCCAGTATAATGTCGTGTTCGCAAGAATTTTCGAGCAAAGTACTTTTTGAATATAACTTTTGAACTTTCAAGCCAATAAAAATTTTCGTAAAAACATGTTTTCGATTATATCAACTAAAAACAAGCTATTGTTCTCATTTGGAACAGTGTGACTTGGTCCGTATCTGAATATCCTCATGGAATTTCTTTTATATAGCATGGGTTCTTTTTTTTTTTTGGAATCCTTTATAATCATCTAGATACACTCCTATATGTTTGCATATTCAAAGTTTCTGTATAATTTTTGAATCTCTATAGGGTGTCCAGGATTTAACATTTCCCACTCAAAACTTTCATAACAAAATCGATGGTTAGAAAACCAATCAGTTTATGAGAAGGTCAATTTTCAATTTTTTTTATTTTTAAAAACTTAAAGTTTGGAAATGTATTTTTCGTCAGCAATTATTATAAATCAAAAGACTAACCTTCTCTAACTTTCGGCTTAGAAATTGTAAACTATCTTATAAACTGTCCTTTCTTAAAGCATACTCGAGTTCACTATGTCTTCTTCAAGGTCGATAGCTGACGCTTCGGCAACTTCGCCTTCCTCTGAATCGTTTAACTATTTGTATGGGAAAGGTCACCAATGTTCTTTCACACACTGTGAAAAGACCATTTGTGAGATAGTTTACATCACTAGTTTGATTCAAATTTTCTTAGTTATCAAGCGACTGGATACGGACCAGACAGAGAATTCAAAAGCTTGTGGATGAACCTTTACTTACAGTAGCCACGTATAGAGTAAAAAATCCAAAAGATCCTGTTGAAAGAAGGGCCGTCAGAACTTTGGTCAACATTCTAATAAGACGACTTTTCCTGAAATGATGACTCTATTGCGGTATCTACGGAGTATAAAATATTAGTAAATCTATCTTCATGTTTGAATTATTATGTTCCATGCGTCACCCATTACAAAAAATAAAGTTTCGTTTTCAGTCATTTATGAAATACGGGCAGGGTGCTCATTAAAAACAATAATCTATGAATGGCATTGAATTAGTGTTCAGTGAACAAACCTCCAAAGAGATTTTTTGGTACTTTCGGTCGCACCCCTTGGGAAGAAGACGTTTTCTGCTTTTTTAAAGATTCGCGATAGTTTATTCAATAACGTGAATCTCGAGAATTTGATGGTGCGCTCCGTTAGTGAAAAAAACTTCCAGTACCCTGTTGCAAAAATAATTATTTTTCACACTTTGGCATTTTTCACTAGGCAAAGCCTTTACTTAGACTATTTATAGTCAATCGATAGCCTTCATCTCGACAACTTTAACGTACTTAGTTTAAGAAAAACTCCTTAGTGTGCTGTAGCCATCAAAAGCATACTGGGCTGCGTAGTCGGCTTGCATTCATCGTGCATCACAATTCACGCTGACATGCATTTTTTGTTATTGAACCTACGGTTTATTTTCCGCTCAAAAAAATTTCTAGATAAAACATATACCTTTGATACTTTGGAATTTCCTCTACACATTCATATGTCTTCCGTGTATAGGCTTAGACGGTTCAGGCTTGGGCTGCTCAGGCTTAGGCCTGGCTTGAGCGTGTTTATTTGGTAATATAAAATAAGAATGAGAAGCCTAAGCCCACAGGATAAAACAAACGCACACTTAGCTGCAGAATGATCCGAAATTATGCTATCCAATAACAGTTTTGTTGGAAAAGCGCGGTGGGTCAGGTGCTAGTGTTCGAAACCCCATCCACATACCGCAGTAAAGAACGCGCGCTGAGTGGAAAACCTTACTCTCCTTTTGCTGCTACAACGTATAAAAACTTTTTTTCAAGAATGCACTGCTGAAATCGTCAAAGTTTTAGCTTTCGGATGGTATTAATAGTTCAACTCAAAAGCTCTGCCAGCAAAAATACGCCAAGTGCAGGATGCAATTTTATGCTCTTTGTTACAGCGTAATAAAAAGTTCTTTTGAAGATAATAGAGCACATCACTAAAATCCTAGAGGTTTAAGCTATCGAATGAATACCAAAACATCTCAAAAAACAGAAAACTCTTTTTCCAGGGGATTTAAAATGATACGGATGATGGAATGCTACATTCTCTCCTATTTTTCTAGATTCTCTTTTGAACTTATGACCTAGTTGATGATAAGAGGGTATGTGTGCATGGAATTTACCGATAAATGACGCTTCTATAAGGTTCCATGTTTTCGACGTCTTCAAGCCATTATTTCCCACTTAAATGACCTTTTTTCTTGCTCCTATTAAGAAATTCCACACGGCATTACATTAAAATGAAATTTTCCTCCAGATTTCGTTTCCAATTAGGCCAATAACAAAAAGGGTGACAGCGCCTAATTGAAAAATTAAAGCTCGACCGAATTTTCATATCTTAGTGGCAATCAAGGTCGTTAATTTATCTTCTATACTATTTGTCCAATAATGCGACTTTTTATTACTGTAAGATTTTCAAACTTCTACACTCACAGAAAATGCATGTATATATATATATATATTATATATATATATAATATCACTGTATATATATATATATATATATATATATATATATATATATATGAAACATCGCAGTATTTTTAGCGCAAAATGAAGTAGCAACCTACTCTCAAAACGCTTACAATGAAGGGTACAATATCAGAAATAGTGAATATTATTGTTAATATCGACTAGGAGAAAATAATAATTGTATAATTGCTCTACATTACATTAATTATCTGATTCTTACTAGTCGAAAAAATTGCCTTCTCATGCAAGGCTTTCCATATCTTCAGTTGAGATAAAACAAAAGGAAAAACAGTTTTTTCAACAGCTCAAAAATCAAAGATGAACAACGAAGACTTTCCAGTGTATATCATCCGCTTTGACTATTATTTCTAAGCAGCGAGCGCACTAATATTGACGCAGTGAATACAACCTTAAGGGTCATATAAAAACTCGTTCACGATGAGAAATCGATGGAACTTCATTGTTATACAGCGATAGCGTGTTTTACATCTCGACCAACGTTAATGAAAGCCGCAACTTTTCATGAATACTGAAGTATAGAGTATGAAGTATATGTAGTATAGTGAATGAGTACCAAAGTATAAATGATTCTATTCTTATAATTAATTTCATATAATCTGCATCGGAGGAATCCTATCCGGATCAACATGAAATTAAGGGCAGGCCCAAAGTTGAAAATGGTAGACCGAACCCGAAGCGACTGTTTATTTACTGATATACGATTGTGCCAATAGTTACAATTTATTCGTTCTTTTTTATGTCTGTGCGTCTAATTGTATCTTTCATGAGAACTGAACCTAGAGATTGTGATCAATGAATGGTGATGAAGTTGAAAACTCAAATGGTCCCTGGAGAAAAACCTTTATCTTGATCATCGTTTTAGAACTAGAAAGCCAACTATGAGTAGACTCAACATCCACATTAGAACAACAGAGTTAAAAAGTACGCCAAACTTAAGGAAACGAAGTGGATCTCGTACGAAAAACATGTTAGATTCAATATATCATGAGTTGATGTAGAGTCATGAGTGCCCAATGGCGTTCCACATGAACTGTCGAAACTTAACTGTTGCGGTGGTGCCGTCTAGAGCTACTCGATGCATACTGGGATTACAGTTATTAGAGGTGGACATTATGCAAGTAAAAGATCATAATAGGTCATAATCAAAGCTAGAGCGCTCATCTATTTGCCTGTTGAATTTGTAACTATTGACTATTATTTGTAAAGAATATTTTTCCAAAATATTCGGGTTGCCAGGACTGACTGTTGATTAACCTCGGCATTAATCGAATAATTCAGTGTTTTTCTTACTAAATGGATTCAAAATTGTAGGTGAAGCTAAAGGATGAAGCTCTTGGAGTTGATCAATTCCCGAAGGATACACCATGCATTTGTTTTTAATCTTAAGCTTCGTTTGAGGTGGTTGAATGCATATCTGGCCTTCACAGTGACTCGCGATGGCCTACCGATGGCATCCAATCAGTGCTGCTTATCTTCCCAGACAAGTCTGGTACCGATTTTCTGGTCCCGAAGGAGCAGAAAAACGTGTTCAGCCGTGAGCGCGATATCACATCATCGACCTTGTGAACTCTCTAGAAAGTTGTTAATAATAGTGTTTTTGGATATAGTAATAATAAAGTACATTAAAAGTGGTATGGCTGACGCTTCGACGAGTTTCGCCGATTATTTGATCAATGCCGAGCTAAATCGATAGTCGATTCCAGAAACTGCTTTAAGAAGTAGCAGCAATATATTTCCGACTCGTCAAGAAAGTCCTGCCACTGAGACAAAAGATTGTTTTAGCTAAATAGACAAACGATTCATTTCCTCCGTCGGTCATGAGACATCAAGTCGCCCCGAACTTCATTAAGCGAAAACGACTTTACGAATTATGCTGCCTGTCAAAGGACAGGAATATTGAATATCGAGACGTGACTACTGCGCGAATCTCTTCGATGAAACCGGGACAAGATGTATGCTCAAGTGAAGAAATGCGTGTCGAAAGAATATTAATCTATTCAGTATTTGGAGGATCGTCTTTGGAGGAGTTGTGGTCGATTTCGATTTACAAATCTATTGGGTCAGGTGTAAGAGTAACCCTACGCAGAAAATATAAAAATTTTTCAAACACATCTCTTAGAAAAGTTTTGATAATCAAGTTAAAATTAACACTTTCGAGACTAAATCTATTTATTTGAATATGCAAATTTCCAAATAGCTTCTTCGCCGAAAAAAAAGTTTTACCTCAACCTTCTATTAATTCTTCGAAAGCTTAAATCTCGACTATTTCAACAATGTGTTTGTTTAATAAATAGAAGACTTTTTTGCGTTGTAGTAGCAAAAATAATACTGTTTCACACTCAGTTTGCTTCGTTTGCTTGTTGGTGGCGTTCGCTGGATCATTAGTGAACATCCGAAAGCCCGAATTTTGATAATTTTATGATAACATGTCACTTAAAAGGGCTTACATAGAGCTCCGTTAGAGCGAAAGCAACGTAACCTTTCCTATTCAGAAGAGTTGGCCCGTCGTTTGAACATCATAGCAGATTTATATGACAATGTGAAACGAAAAAACTATCTACGTCAAGAACTGTAGAACAATATTTCTTTTACAATACTGGTATAAAGAACCTGGATATTTTCCTCAAAGGCGAAAAAATATTAAAATAAGTGGCGAAAATCTCGCGCCTCTCGGATGACGCTGCGGGCAGCATTTCACCTTCCACCTCGAAAGGACGCAACATCTAAGAAGAGCGCGATTCTCGTCATTTATTTCACACTTTTTCCATCGTTTGGGGGAAATATCCAGATTTTTCGAATAAAAATTGTGGAAAAGATTTTGTTTTGCTGTTTTGGAGGTAGAAGCATTCTACTGACTTTACATTTTCAATAAACCCGATAGGAAGTTTACGCGACGAGCTAAGTACTTCTAGTGCAAAACGGAATCTTCTTTTCGCTTTTAAAGTGCCCTATGTGCACTTTTTCATAAAACTAATTTCGGCACCAGAATCTTCGAGATTTGTGCTATTGCATAACTGGCATTAATTCAGCCAAAAACCACTAGCAGACCCCAGCCTCCTAAAAGCTTGAGGAGAGTTTTTTTTTTCAACGAGAAAGGATTTCAGAGAAACGTGTTTTTAAATGGATGCATTCTATACAGCAAAGGATTAATCACGCGCCAGATAAGCCAATGGTACCGTAATAGAATAGGATAACTGTTCCTGACCACACGCTTTCGCTATTAGAGTTAAATCCAGGTTTTTCACAAAGCAACTTATTTCTAAAGACACCTTGCATAGGATTTCGTGGGTTTACACGAGCTTGAAGAGTCCGTCACAAAGCTAGACTAGAACAATCTGATAATCATGAGTAACAATAAGCAGGGAAATTAATAGCACCGCCTTTTCTCGAGCGTGCTTATTCAACAAGACTTTAGCAACTAAGTACATACCATTTTCCGCATCATTTTGGACAAAACTCATCGGATCTCTCACTTCTATCGCGCGAAAAAGTTTCGTTCCAACCTCACAGCAGCGCAGAAAAGCGTATGCAGCAGATACGCAAACAAATAAGCCCAAAAACTGTTACATTATCAAGTAGTAGTAAGGGTGGATAGTTCATTGCAATTCCTCATCTACTAGATGCGAAAACGAAAAACACCTCGAACACTCTATCGCCCACCATCTGAATAAGGATTAAAATACCAGCAGCGAAAATTGAGCGATGGATGGGTAGGAAAGGCAAACTTGATCGGTTTGAAACCTTTAGTTACCTCAAATAAAATTGACTTACCCTTATGTTCCGCCCCACGCTTACCTAATGAAACTTATAGCTTACTATGCACTGATGATCTTGCGTCTACCAATCCATCAAAGTTCAAAATAAGAGCACTTATAAGCTGTGTGGACAGGCCAATGGGTAGAATAAGGGGCTTTGTAAACCTAAGACGAGTCTACTTGCTAAAGCAGGTCTCAGCCTATCTCACAAGCACCCAAATGTTATTGGACCGTCTACGTAACGTATCACCTAACAACGCGTACGTGACCGAGTCTTTCGACGTGACCGCTCTTTATACAAACGTGTCAAATGACTCCGTAATGCAAGCTATTCTCGAGCTCTCCACGAAGCACAAAAGAGCATGGGTGGCTTTTCTATTCGGCAGATCCAAGTGGTCCGTCGCCTGTTGTACGACCACCTCTGTAAAATGAAAGACTGCAAAGTTTACCCTACAATAGAGATGAAATCTGACACGATATACCTAATCTCTTGTAAGGCATGTGAGAAAGCATACATTGCTGTAACGGGTAGACCACTCTGTCTTCCTTTAAAAGTGAACCTTACCGAGAAACGTGGTTCCAATCAAAAGACTCCACTGGGCACACAAAGAACAAACACATAACGGAGAGAATTTTGATGTTAAAGTCATTATCCTCGCACAGGATTCCGAATCATCTACGCGCAAAACTCTACAACATATTGAAGAAATACTAAAAATCAAAAAATGAACCGTAAAGAAGAATGAGTCCTAATTACGTATGACCCCGCGCCATATCTTGAGCTAATTTTCCTGACCTGGCCACATTTTTGCCTAAGGAAAACTTTGAGCGGCTTGTTTCTAATGAATAATTAGCACTCTTAAATACTTTATTTGATCCGTCATCAGAGTGCGTTTTTTCACTGTGCGGATTCCAGTACTTCTAATATTCAATTCATATTTCGTCTTCTTCTTAAACGGCCCATAATATTGCTTGAGTGAGTCTCTTTGCGGTCTCGAGGATAACCTTGCTGTGGTGCTCCATAGGACGTGTTGTTGACTGCAGGAGAAAGGTGGCGGTGGAGCCCGGACTCCACGCGCTCCGCGACGAGCATCACAACCGCTCGGCCACGGCGCCTCAAGTGAATAATTGAAAGACTCAAAAGATAACTAGACGATAAGTGTTTACAAATGAATCTTTTTTACTATGCAGTGGAAAAAAATCGTCAATATCATCTTTCCGTTGGGGTTATGAACGTATTTGACTAGTAACCCCACAGATCATCTTGACCTTTCCAGGCTCTGACGAAAGCGAACTCGTTGAAACGTCAGTCAAACTATTTGATGCACTGTATTATTACTGTACTCACTAAACGCTAATGCTAACAACCTTGGATCTGCTTAACGAGAAAAAACCCGATTTTTTCGCTGTCAGTGGGACCCATTTTTTATGAATTTTGTTTTGCTGGAAAGCGATTTCCCTCCAGATTTTGAATGATTCATATAAAGGTCTAGTTTTTGGAAATTTCAAGAATTTACTTAGGTTTGGAAAAGTCTTGCCTCCTTACTGAGTAGTAGCAGTATACATGAAATCAAATTGCACACTTGACTCGTTTCGGCGCAATTTTCGCTGGACAAAGTTTCATTCTAGTCTGTCGATAATCAGTTGATGGCTTATATACCGGAAATTTTAATGGTGCTCTTGATTTTTGAGAAGAACTCTTTAATGTGCAGTAGCAGTCAAAGGAAGAGTGAATTTCGCCTTCATTGCGCATTTCTTGTCTGCCAGAGTGTGTGAGTGGGTGCGTGTCGATTGCGCGGTTGATCCATGTTTAGAGCTATTTGCATGTGGCGTGCGAGTTTCGTTAGTCAATTTAGGATACCTTTCACTTTGAAAAAAAGTGTTTATAAAACATATGACTCTAATACTCCTAATTTTCTCCACTTTTTCACAAGCTTTTTCTGTGTGAGTATAGTGACTTATACATCAAAATCTTGTCCATTATGTTTTTCAAGCGATGAGCTAGCTAGGATGCGAAACGTAATGTTGTTTACATTGCTAAAGCGCTTATGGCGATAAATTCGAAAATCACAACAAAACTTAAATTAAATCAACTTAAAAATCATAATCGTTGAGATTCCTACTATCGAATGAATCGTGAATAGCGAAGTCTTTCGCAGATCTCAGCCACGTAAACAAATCAGATTGAATGTGAAACATGATTTTACTTCGGCTACTATAACTCAATTATGGGGAGGGGGTGGGGACCATTCAAAAACGAAGCACATTGTTGAAATTACCGAAATTTAAGCTTTCGAATGTATACTAAAGTTTCAAGGGAAAAGTTCTGCCCAACGTAAAAGCTTTTGAGCAACCGTGTGCTAGCACAGGTAGACGCCTTCCCTATTCATAATGAATGAGTATATCGACATTATTGCTTGAAAAGTTGTTCAAAATAATTATACAGCTCTTTGTCGGCAACATACTAGAAGCGAAAAAAGGTTGTTTTATATACTCCTAGTCAAGTACATTTAAGATTCTTTTTGTCATCAAGAGCAGCTTGGTATAGATTTACTAGTAGTTGCTAACGTATCTTTTGTTCTACGACAATGATTTTTAATGGAAGTAGTGTTCATCTTTGATTGCACTTTGTAGAAGAGAGTCCTTCCTAAGGCTAAAATTCTAAGTAGCATAATTAGTATAGGAATGAATTCTTTTTTGCATCATTGATCTCCACACATAGTGCGTAGGTTCCACCAATTCTTTCTTTCAATTCGTTTCTTTACAGCTACCGTTCACAAAAGTCTTCCAGCTTTTCTCTGTGTGGGTTCGGCTGCTACTTTGGAGTTCTTGATCTTCTTTGACGTCCAATATTCTATAGGGTACTTGCAAGCTGATTAAGTCAGTTTTTCTTATCCAAACGGCGTCACGGCACATCCGCTCCTAGGTTGGTCTAAGTCTTGTAGGTAAGTGACAACTTCACCAGGCGAGAGTGGTGGCAACTCCATGACGACCTTGGAAATGGGAGGTTTGACTGGAATAATGCAGGTGATTAGGAATTTCCGCCTAGTAACGCAACCATCTGCACTCCGAGATGGATTGGCCGCTTTTGGTGCAAGAAATGTTGGTTACGGTATGGTATTGTGTTGGAGAAAGCGACATGAGCTCACATGATTGTTGGGGCTTTGAAAAGATTAGTGAAAATGCTCTCGTAACGACCAATTTGCATCAAATGAATGGTTCGCGTGGTAATCTTTCACTTCATTGCAAATGATTCCAAAAGGATTTTTGTCTAATGACGATTTTTAGCATTTAAGTAATTCCCTTTAACAATAGCAGGAAAAATTCTCTCTCTCATATTTCCCCCTCATCATATCCCATGTGCTCGAGCATGATTAATAAGCCGTTTGACTATTTTGGTTAAATTTTACATGTATGTGCACTATTAGGAAAAGCTAGCAGTGTTGGAATAAATGCCGACGATCGATGAGTGTAGAACGCAATACGCATGCAAAATGTTCAGTGTTGGACAACTGCTCAGCTTCATATGATAGGTATTCCCAACAGCCAAAAAACCTATTTTAACTTTACTTTTCGAGAAAAGAGGCATTACAAATAAAAACACAACATTCTATTTTCACAGTTAGCGCCAAATGTTGTCTAGCATCTCAAGGACTTCAGAATAAATATGACATTTGTATCAAATGGATATAATCAAAGTAGTGGAAATTCTTTAACCTCGAATGACAGCTAATGATATTACTATGGATTTCACTAATCGATGCCAATGCACTTTTCGTTACATAAATGATCGAACAGGTATAATGATGTGAACTCATAGTTTTCATATATCTAAGAAAGAATTAATATCTCAAATAAACTTCAAGAATTCAGCACGCAACGGATCTTTCGAGTTGATTTCAATGCGCAATATATTCTGTGATCTATTTTGTACTAAAGAACTTCTTGTCATGCTCTATTCATTCATTTAGTAGCTTGTTTGAGGCAGATAGAATGTCAGGCGCAAGCCGATAGAAGCTTTGCGCCTCATTTGATAACTGGACGAAGACTGTTTTTCTAAGTTTTTTCTTGCATTTTTTTCAAGCCACCTGCATTTTGCATTTTGAATATATCAGACCTATGAACATCTCTTTAGAATAAAAGGTATCTCGCACTTATTTTGTTTTCATTAGCTGCAATGAGACACAGTCGTCTCATGGAAAGGGCGAGTATAAAGAAATGTTGAAATTGACTTATAATAAACTCTAGAATAAATTTCTATATGCTGATAACTGTGTGCTTAGACAGTTTGATCGCAACAAACTATATTGAATAAAAGCCCAAATACCACCATATTTGCAAATCAAAGAGTTATCTAAAAGTTTTCCCTTAAATTATACATGTTTTGAAATCCTCTTCTTATCGGTAAACCATTGTCGATTGTCAAAGAAAACTGACATTAACTATGCGCTTCGCGCAAACTGCCATGTTTGAAAAAATCAACGAGTTTTCACCAAGGTCGTAACCGATATGAAAATAGATGTTGCGCTATGTGTTCATCTGCAATATTTCCACTTCTGTAGAGCAACGTAATGGAACTTACTGCTTAGCACAACTATTAGTCAAAAGCTACATACTTCCAATTTGAAGTCGCTTCTCATGCTAAAAAAATGATTGCATTGTGAACTAATCTTACATTGCGGCATTGACTCATTGAGGACGGTATGTAGCTGTGCTGATACACGAATCATTGAAGAACTTTTTTGTTAAACGAAGTTTTTTTTTGAACTCTTAGCAATTATCCAAAAGCTTCAATTTCGACAATTTCGATAATATGGTGGGTTTCTAGAATCCTTATTGCGTAGTAGTGGGGAAAACTATGTTAACCACTTGACTCGATTTTTTTGCTCTATTTGATATATGCGGATATATATATATATATATATATATATATATATATATATATGTCAGCGTTACAGCTTCAATGGAAAGGTGAAAATCGCATTCTGATCCCGTCTGACGTTCAAAGTTTTGCATATCACTCAACAATATTGGATACATTTGTTATTGGACAGGTTTTTCCTGTTTATGTTCTGTAGTTATCCTATAGCTCAAAATGTTATGTATTAAGAGTTTCAAACTAGTGGAAGAAGATAACGTTTTGCTGTTGGCGTAGCCACCCGTTGTATTCGAACTTCACAACGGGCCTTGTTGGCAATTGTAGTGAAAAAATTTTTACTCTAAGAAAACTTTGTCTCTGCGCAAAAATAGATTACTATTGAAAGAATTTGTGGATGTGTATTTGTAGTAGAAGGAACGCTCTAAAAAAAAAGAAGGGAAAAAGTTATTCTCTATAAAGCCCTACGTTCCAATACGAAAGCTACGTTTTTAGGATAACAACGCAAATCCAGTTTTTTTCACAATTCTCTCAATGATTTGTAAGAGTGCGGTTCAAAAATGCATTTTTTACAATGTTTGATTTTTAGAAGTACTTATCTGGTTATAGTATGTTGCGACGTAAGCGCTGAGGGAGTCCCTATTCATTATTTTGTGGATTGCTTCTTTGCAAAAAGTGCCTTTTCTTCGCTCAAATTTTTGGAACTTTCTACTGATTTAGTAGATTATCTATTCAGAATATTCAACAATCAACATCAGCCAGTAACAAATACTATTGCTCATATTTTGCAACGCCAGTCAATGATTTATCCTTGTGGCGTTGAAATTGTACCTCCGACAAGCGACATGCTGTACTTCCTTCTCTCTTACTAAACTATAAGTAGTCACTCGATAGCTGAACAAATACAAATTTCGGTACTGAGCTTGGTTTCTGGAAAGACGTGCTTCGTGCACGTACCAACAGGAGAAAATATGCCTACCATTCGGGGTAGCTAGCCCGTTTTTGAACTTCACGGTGAGGTTTTGATGGTAGAAGCAGTGAATGCCGAATGACAGCAACGAGGAAACGACAAATATTCAATATTACAGATTTCCTAGACATGCTTGTGGCATTTCGCATAGAATTTTTCCCTGGTTTACAAGCAATCGGCTCTTCTTTAAGTTTATGAACTACAAATAATTCGTCGAGATCAACATAGCATATGTATCTTCAAGGTGAAAGTGAAGGAGGTTCATGGGAAGCAGTTGAGCTGTCCAGGTCTGTGGTTTACTAGTGGAGGTCCACAATCGTGGCCACGTTGAAATTAGTTTGAGAAAGTGAAACTTGAAAGAGATACAGAGGATTGCCTTTTTGTAGGACACGCAAAAATAGTGGGCGTGTCCAGTGGCAAAGGTTGCAGCGCCGAATAATGTTGATGGTTAGGTATAAAAGGGTGTATAAAAAATAAATACCCATAGAAAACTAGAAGAAAGTCTGTTTTATGATCATATGTAGTTCCTAACTCCTGAAGTACATTATTAACCCAAAATTATTGAGAGTTCTCGATGAATTGATATCGCATCCGTTATGCATTATTATTTCCGACCAATTAATCATTGTTTCTATTTTAATCGGGATGATAACTTTTGAGTATTGTATGTAAAGGAGAAATATTAGAACGTACGAATTTCTATCGTAATAGCCTATGTACAACTTGTTACAGCTGATTGGATGCCAACAGAAGTGTGGCTGCTCTAAACCAGCGTTCTTCTTCACACATAATGGCTATATATGCTCCAAAAGCACATAGTCGTGCAAAGTAAATCGTCTTGTCTCCAAATAGAGCAAAAAACGCAACAAAGTACTTGAAACAGAAAAAAAAACCCTGTTTATACCACTTAAATCCTGCACCGTTTCGCGATTTACGTTGCGCGCAGTTATTTCTATCACCGCCCGGAGGGTGTTAAAGTACTAGCATATGATTAGAGTTATTTTATAAGAAAATGAGAAAACGAAAGGAAGATGGAAGGAGATAAAATCTTTCGACCTTCATTCTCTTTACTTCCTCATATACTCTTCAAATGAGGTAAAAGAACAAATAGGTTAAGTATGAGGCACAGAAAGTTTCCCATATTGATTCTAACAGTTTCATAAAGGAGCAATGAAGATTCCTCTCAAGTGGTTTACCGCGTCATCGTGGCTGTGGTATTCCTGGGTGCCGGACTACGATGTACAGCTGGGAGTTCAACCCTCAGCAGGGCCTCCCAAACTGGGAAGGGTCCGACGTTTCCAATCGGAAAGCCTAGCTAAGAGTTAGCCGTATTAGGAATGACCGCCATCTTAGTAACTTTTAGTCGCAAGGTGGTAATCTCCCTCTAATTTACAAACAACAGCAACTGCTCAAATATAGGTGACGACCTGTGGAAGCCCCTGCAAGGCTTAACTCGGGAATTCAGGGAACAAAGCAGCTATATCAGCACATTCTTAGGTGGTGGGGTCTGCACAATTCGTGGATATGGACTGTCAAAGTATCCAAGTAATGGAGATTTCAAACTTAACTGCCTTTCTAATCTCTCAAGACTGAGACCTATACAGAACATTATAACAGCAAATTTTTGTATTCAACCACAACTCATAAGTATACTGGTTCCACCAAGACAATCAAAGAAAGTACGGACAAATGTTTAGAAATCACAGTTCTTATTGTTCATGTTAGCACACCAGCAAAATAAGGTGTGTGAAGAGCTACACTGACGTTAAATGGATCTGTAAAAAATGTTCACTAATTCTTTGCATATAGAAAACAAATTTGTAGGCAAAATCGATTACTCTCTAAGAAAGTTATTGCTCCACTTCATCTAATGAAAGTTGTAGTTTTATTGTGGTCACATCAGGTCTCATGGCCTATTACGCTTTTCACTTATTACTACTCCTAACAATTCTCAGCACATTCAGAACTACTTTACTCATGTAATTCAGTACAACGACGAGTTCTATCTGTTCGTATGAAATGTAAGCCCATTGCCTCACAAATAGATTGCTTCTTGTTTTTTTCATGAGAAAATCTTGCAAAAAACTATAAAGTGAATAAAAAGTAACTCAAAGACAGCACGAAAACATATTGATTAATATATTTAGTACTTGATTAAAATTTAGACCAATGGAGATAAAAGATAAATTTGGCCATGTTTCATAATTATTAGTCATTTTATATCAGCAGAGTTTTGTTGATGTATTTCGTCCTCATATCAAAATCCAATCTACGTCAAAATGCCAAATATTCTAAACTTTGGTACATTGTAAATTTTGAAAGAATCATAGCGCGTTGATCTTGTACAAATGGAATCTTTTGAAAAAATACTTGGAAGTTCCATATTCACGAGCTTTTCTAGTCTCACGAAAACTCCCAATTCTTTCTTCCTACCGCTGTGATCTTCCATGGTGATGGTAGGCTCTGAACATAGCACGTGTCGTCGGCATAGCACGTTCTGTGCACCGGAAAATCGTTTCCACTTATAAGCACAGATGACTGATGTAAGCCCTCAACACTACCTCAGTGGTTGTCTAGGACAGTTGCATCTTGTCAAAATCCCTCTTACTCATATACTCGTGCATGTGTCATCACCACCTCGCACTAGGTGATGGCCATATTCATACTTCGCTACAGACCTATATTCTTCTAGATTGCAAGATGATATATGCTTTGAAGATAAGACTTGCGCATACCGGTAAGACGTTGTGTGTGCAAAATAAATTCTAGTCAAGTGCTCTGTATTAGTGTACAGAGTTTTAAATTTGACTGAAACACTACCACAAGTACTGAAGTATTGGTCGAGCTACGGCAACATCCAGACACAGTTCCCACAGAAAACGAGCTCTCTAATCGATGCTGGTAAAATAGCATTCGTTTCGACATTTTCATGCACCTCCCAGTTGTTGGCGAAGGCTATAACACAGAGCATTTAAGCATTCCTCAGTCACTCTTATAATTCTGTGATGTTTTCCTTCTTCACTGATGAGTTATGATACATGCCGCTATCCATGGTTTCTGTAATCCTAAAAATGGATTTGCTTCATTTCCATTACCCACCCTCCCCTTAAATGTATAAGCGATTATATCGTCTGCAAAACAAAAATTCAGTTGAGGTTTACGTTCAACGTGTAGCCATTGTCGTTCCACTCAACTAACTTTACTTCCTGATGCGGCAGTAAGCACTTTTGGCGCCGTGCTGACGCTTTATGCGATGCTTTTACTTATTGTGATAGAGGTCAACAAGAAAGCTGGTACTTTAGTGACCCAGTTACGCTAATTATCAGGTGGTGTCCTGATATAGAAGCGGATCCACTTCATGGTCGGCGACATATAACAGGATTTCATTCGTTTCAATGCTTAGAACATTTTTTCACAACGGCAGACCGCAGGAGCTTCTATAATCTGCGAAAAGATTTGTATTTGTTCTTATAGCAGAATCTGTTGAAATTATGCTTGTTCACTGGTTGTGTCTTATTGCAAATACTTCCCGTTCGATATGCGCAATACGATTTTCGTGAAGAATTTGGGGAGCACAACCAGGAGCAAGTAGAGCGGATATTATGCAAACATATTATGATAGATTATATAACATATTATTTTAACTTCAGAGAGGATTTTTCTGAAGTTTCACACTAGTAGAGTTTTGAAATCTCGAACAGGGATTGTGAAATATAACGGATTGGACATATTTGCAAGAAATTTTCCGCTGATTCCACTTCATCGAAACAGGCAGTAGTCCTGCATATCTTAGTTCATCAGAGTCGGTCGCGGGATATGATCGTGCAGATCCATTCATCGCGAGTACATGCTACTTTCGAAGCTGCTTTCAAAGTTAATTTTTTTTTGCTTTTAAGTACTCTTTCGAAAACCTGTTTCCGTAGAAGAGCTTAAAAATAGCCACTGCCTAGTGTGACTTTTGCCATGACGATGGACCTCCTACGTCGTATCAGTGTTCGACATCCAAGCTCTGCCAAGGGTGAAGATGAAGTAGTAAACTATTTAAAACCATTTTTTCCTGATATTAAACTAAACGTGTCAAGTACTACTCGAAAAAGTGGCCGTCACCTGCCAGTTGATGACTCATTTGTTAGATTCTTTTTTCGAAAAGCCGTATATGGTCGGTTTTTCAAAAGACCATTTGAATCTGGAGATTCTTCCAAAGTGGAGAAGCAACTCTTAATCGAATAACAAACATCACACTTTCATGCGAGAAAATCTATCGATAATGACGCCGGCCCCCTTGCCGTCTCATCCTGCGGCCAGCTAGCTTGCCAAAGAACACATGATCGCGTATGAGGAATCACTCTTATTTCCCCTATTACACTGCACAGGAACGGTCTTTCCAAGAATTAAACACAGCGTTGAAATCTTAGAGTCTTGCGCTATCGAATGACTACTCAAAGCCTAAGAAAGAGCTCTCTCCAGTGAGGTGTAAATCACAAATTGTTCTTTCTCCTAGGGCGCTATCAAGAGAACTTTTTCAAATATCAGGCACATTTTTAAGTTTTTCGAGACTTCTGTTATCAAAACAGTGGTAGAAGTCTGAGGAAAGAGTTTTGTCCACCAAAATATAAGCGAGAGAAAAGAAAAGAAAAATGCTTTCTCGTGCAAAACTTGATTTTATTTTGAATTTAACAGTGTTTCAAAAAAAGTGTTTTGAAAACTCGCCAATTACGGCTCTAATCAAACATTTAGGCTTTCGAATGATTACTAACACTACGACGAAAACTTCTTGTCCATCGAGAACGAGCATTTCTTCATTTGCTCCCGGATAACGGTAAAGAACTATTTGTCGCCAGAATAGTAGTTGATCCTAGCGTTGGGATGTCGCAGCTGTAATTCTAGATGCAAACGTGAACCTTCAAATGGCGAGAACTTAGTATTGAGATGAGAATAATGCGCAACTCGACACTCATGAACATAATCATCCCTTATGTATTTTCAATGACGGTGTACTATTGGGGAAAGGAACCAAGGTCACACCGTAAACCGATATTTAACGAACAAAAAACTAAACTTAATTCCCAATTTTCTTTTTGGTTGAAATTTTTCTATATGAATTATAACTATGATTACTAAGGAGCACGTTAATCTGGCAAAGGTTTGTAAAAGTCGTACAGCACTAGGGTCGTTTCAATCACCATTTAAATATTCGGCGTTAAGTGAAAATTGGAAGAGCTACTGGTGTCATGACATTCAACGCCTCATTATTTCAGAAAATTTCTACTTTTTCAGCAGATGAAAAAAATTATCGTAACTTTCAGTATTCTCTAGACCTTTAATATCACTTCGTTCCATAAGTTTTGGAACTAGCGCAACGAGCACCAGATTTATCAACCAGAAATGATTGAAATTGCTTGACTTCGATACCGCTCAACTACGCATTTTCTTGTAAACACTTTGGTACACGACCTGCCTATAGTTGCTTCGAAATGAAGCAGCCTTGGGAGCAACTTCGCTTATTACTATTGCACAAATGGCAGGTAAGGATAATACAAATGAAACGGTGCGCAATATTGATGAAACTTGGGGCAATGGCACGGTTGCGGAAAGGACGGCTAAAAAGTGGTTCACGAAGTTCAAAGCTCCAGAGAACAGGCTGAAAGATCAGTCGCGCTCGGGCCGTCCACAGGAACCTCCATTAATCGTGCACGCCGCTTCACTCGCATTTTCTTCTACATGCATTCGTGCATGAGTAGCATGCAAATTTGTTCTTAACTCCATTTGTAGCAAGTAAAGACAATTTATATGCTAAAGTGTTTGCAAGAAAATGCGCATTCAAACGATTTTGAAATTGTGAAATTTGAACTACTTCTCGTTGATAAATTTAGTGCTTCTTGTTCAAGTGCCAAAAAAGTAACGACCTAATATTTTCCACACAAAAAAAACTACAAAAATAAAAAAAAAACTAATAATCTTGGAAGCCTAGCATGTTATGTTGTCTCGCACGCTTTTCTGTGCTTGATGGATATTTTTTTTGTGTCGCTCTTGTTGATCGGAATGTATTTTCTCCATTATTCCATCATCATCAAAAGATTTAGCTATCAGCGCCTTTGCAATTCTTAAAACTTCAGTTAACTTTGAACGCGTATAGAAGTTACCTGGAAGAATCTTTTTCATAATCTTCCAAAAAGACATTTCTTTCTGAATGTTCTCATTGAAAATGAGAAATCGTTAGCTTATAGTATTATGCAGCAGCGGGCATAGCCAGGAACATTGTATCCGAACGGATGTGGAGCTTAATTGTTGGAGAAGTCTCCGAGTTATTTCTCTAGTCCTCCCTCTACACTAGCGTATTTGGGCCTGAGTTGACAATCAGCACTCACTTTTCCATATGTATAGTACACTGATTGCATAATTATATGTATCATATGGAAAACGCAAATCAATATAGCACAACAAGCACAAGAGCTCATACCTAAAATCATCTACACCTCTTGAGAAATGCAAGATCACTTTTCCTTCGCGTTTTAGTCCCTATTCGTCAGCTGTGGATACCTGACATAACGTTGTGACTGACCGATTGAGGATCGCTGTCTTCAGGTAGGTCTATGGAGTCGGTACATTATAAACACTTGAAGGGTATATGTATCATCATCATCTTATGTACGCAAGGATAGAACATTCTGCGTTGATCAATCCCTAAAAGATGTACCATGCATTCGTCTTCAGTTAATAACTTCGTTTGAGGTGACTGAATGCATATTCGCCCTTTACAATGATTCGCGTTGGCCTCCCGCTGTACCGAGTCAGTGCTGTTTATCCTCCCAGACAAGTCTGAGACCAGTTTGGTATCAATTTAGCGACCCCGAAGGACGGATGGCTTGGTAAGCCATGAGCGCGAAATTGAACCATAAACCTCGTGTGTAGGGCGGAGCACATCTAACCACTGCGCCACAGGCGCTCTTTCATGTACGTAAGTGGCAGTAATATTGATAGTGAGAGAAGATGAAAACTATCGTAGAACTAACTGCTGAATATCTTATCAATACCTACTCGCATCCATCACCCCACAATGAAGCGACAATTTTTTGAGAGAGGGAGAGAGTGATTTTACGCTGTAATCTCTAACACTTTCACGGCCACGGCCATTTTCTCGTGTCAGACCCAGTGAATCGCGTGTCATTCAAGCGCAGTTGAAATGCGCATGGATAGCAAGTTTCTACGGTCCACGTGTCTTTGCAAGAATGACGGCTCACCGATTTGAGAATGATGTTCTACTACTTGTCCTCTTAGATATTATTCCTGCCTCTCAAATTTCCATATACTAGCTGTGTACTTCTGTATACGTCCCCATATTCTTGGATACCTCTTCAGCGCTATGTAACTCTTATGCATGATGAAAAAATTTTGTCTATGATCTATCACAGTACTACTATCATTCCTCGTGACTTTATAGAACAGTTGAAATGCATTTCTATGTCTCTTCTATGTTTTTTTGTTCCACTGCGCATAAACGGATTTTTGATAGTACAGCGCATTGAGAATGCCTCTATGAATCCAACGACCCCAGAATAAACTAAGCGTTTAGCAAGCTACAGATTGCCTGTAAAAAGTCTCGCAAAAGAGTTCCATGCGGTGAGTTAGGCCCGAGTAAAGACGTGCAATTGATATTATGATGTACGATCCGATACGTACAGCACTATGCATATTGATATCAATGAGCATAGTCATGAAAGGATTAGATACTTTCGCATGTGTCATCATGTGAATAACTTCTATAAACATCTAAAACAGACATCAAATGAAAAGATCATCAAAGAGTTTGTTCATATAGAGAACAAAGTTGTGGTGAACAATGGAAATTATTTGTTCATCGTCCTGAATTATTACTCGTTGGTGAACAGCCTTCGTACCGACATCTTGGATCACTTTTCAGAGTCCGACGTACGACGTCGTGAACGCGTTAACATAAAAACCTCCCAGAAAGTTTTTCCATATTGTTCTCACAGCAAAAATAATAACAAATAGTAGACAGTGGATTAAAGGCACGAAATACGTATTTAAACATTTGGCATCGGTTCCTCCATAATGCTCTTTTGACTAGATCGAAGATGCTCATTTCAGTTTTTGAGGGGAAAAAACGGACCTAGATATTCATGAACCACATTCGAAAGTTAGTGAACTACAGAAACATAGAGGATCTCTTGAGTACATGTTTTCATATAATTTACTAATGCTCCTTTCTTATTCATTGCTGGTTTTCAAAACCTGACAGTGGTGACTACAGAGAACAAAGTTTCATAAATCGTTATATTCTTATTCCTACATGACTAGATATCGCACATTTTCCGGAAGCCAGTACTGTGAAGTCGATTCATTGTCTAATACCCATCACTCACTAAGGAGCCTCTTCATGATGTGCCTTTCACCTTCTGCTTGTGGATTTTCGGTCGTTATTATGAATGTCATTGAATGATAGTCGAGGTATTCTCCTTGAAATTCTGCGACACCCGTGCTAGGGAGTTGCCACGCTCTCACTATATACAGTCGTTAGTCCTTGTGATTCGAAGAGGGTTCTTCAGTCGATGTTCATGAAACTTTCTCAGAAAGATGAAAAGCTTGATTTTCTCGAGGCTTCTCAGTCAATGTTAATAGCAAATTCCTTCTAGAGATGAAAGCCTTGATTTGATTGCAACGTGGTCGAACCGGCGGTTTTCCAAGCGTTATTGTTATTGGACGGCATATCTAACCAATGCGCTACCAGATCCTTTCGCAAGCTTCAGTCCTAAAGTTTCCAATTCATTCTTCCAAAAAAGGGGAAAAACCTCCTGTAATGTTCGAATTCATTGGTGCTCATTTGATTCAAGAAGGTTCAAGATACTACGCATACACGATGTGAATCCGGTTAACATTCTCTTGATATGTCAAAATTTAATCAACGAATGCCCATGTATTGATTCTAAGAGCGTTTCTGAACAACACTAATATGGCACTATTTTGTTTAAAACATCCAACAATGAAATAATTTACCTCTTTTTAAAGTCTCAAAATATATCTGCATTTGGCCTTCTTGTTTCTTCAGAGTTCGCTGTTGTTGCTGAACAGTATCATTCGAATATGCTAAAACTCAGTCCATTGAAACATATCAAAATAAAATTGTCCTTTTTCGAATGAGCCCATTTTGAAAGTTTTTGAAAATTTTGCTGCTATAAATGTATTTCAGTTCTTTCTACGTAATACTTTCATCTTATTCACTCTTCGAGAAAAAAAAAGAAATAGAACGTTTTACGTTTGTAAAACTTAGAAATGTAATTTTCATATAAATTCTGTATAAAATGGCCTATAAATTTACATGAGAAAAATCACGAGAGAGAAACCTTGAGCTCTACCAGAAACAGTCTTTAATCTAAAAATTCAAAACTGATAGTGCTGTTTTGCTTGAAACTTATACGACTGAGTTTACCCCTTATCCCTATGAAGTTGATCGAAAAGTAGAAAACTTTTCATTCAAAACTAATATCCAGAAATCAATCTTATGTCTCAGTGTTTTTCTTGGTAAGCAAATCCGAGGTTGTCAATAATAGTATTTGTTGAAAGAAGTAGTAATATAATACAATAAAAATTGAATGGCTAACGTTTTGGAGATATTGTCATTTTTATAATTGGAAGAATGAAATTTTTACAAGCAGTCTACTCAGCCATGCATTTCATAGCCAAGCAAATAGAACTCAACATGCAAACATTTAATCGCATAGTGGACAGTTTCTAGTGAATACTCACCGTATTTCCATTTTTCATTTCCACCAGTTGTTATAAAACCAGCTGCACCGAGTTCTGCATAGGTGGGCGCGGTGCCTGGCTCATATCAAAAATATGTATTTTTTCGGTTACTTTTGGATATTTGATATGGATACAAAACGCCTCGAGAGTTATACGCGCAGAGATCTTATGTTCGCCGGTGAGTGTAGTTACTTCTACTTCAAATTCTTTTCCGTATTATGCCTGTGCCTTATGCGCGCCTAGTGTGGTGTTGGTTTAGCACTAAGTTGATCTTTTAGGCGGACACGGAATCGTATTCTCTTCTCTTCTCTCTTCACCAGTATATTGTCCCCTCATGTTTTACGAGAGACTAGGTAAATTACATCTGTGCTCATGCAATCACCGTCTCTACCGTTAGGGAATATGCAGCTTTCGTTTCGGAGAGGCGGTCGAACCAGCTAGCATATAATCGAACCACCTAGCGCTTTGAAGTGTTTGGGAGTATCAAAGACACTGCTACCGACTTGACTGACTACCGCGGCTTTTCAAGTTCGCTCCAAAAATCCAAAAATGAACTGCAAAGATGAGTTTCTCGTCATTACGCGTGACTTCGCGCCAGATTTCAGATCGACTCTTTCATCTGAGCTAGGCACCGTGCTCGCCCACAGAAGATGATGTGGCTGATTTGTATAACAACTGGTGGACCATAAAAAGAACAACAATACGATGAATATTTATTAGAAGGTGTTCACTATGCCACCGAATACTACGCCCTCCCGCTACGCACGCGCCGGCTTGTCTCCTATAAAATGATTGGGAGACATAGAGGCAATAAAACGGCTCTGAAGAATGCGAAATTCGCTGAAACGTCAGCCATTGTAACTGCTTATGTTGTACTGAATAAGTCATCAGGTAATAACCTCGTTCCAGCTAAGTAACAAAATCACAGCTTTATCCTATCTGCTCCGTTTATGGAAATGCTTGGCTGACTGGATTGCGTGTTAAAATTGGCTTCTTCCAGACTCTGCAAAAAGCGACACCGCCGGTCCCTTAAATCTTTTATCTTAAGTAAATAGTTGACTTGATAGAACACAGAAGTATCTTTGAAAAAAAGAGAAGAAAATCCATCTTGTTCATTAACAATTATTCAAAAACTGCCTGATTACAATTATTAATTTTTTCACTCCACGGTTTCAAACGGATTATTTTAGTGAACTGTGGCATATGAAGGATTAGGATTTATAGTCACTAAGGAAAGAAAAAGGAAAATACGAAAAAGGAAGTCCGAAAGGAGAAAATGACAAGGACATACTCTGTGACAGACTTAATTGAAAATCTCTACGTATTAAACATTCGAAAGAAGATTTTTGAAGATACTTCACGCATGCAAGACCTATCTCTGCCGTGATCGAGTCTTCCGACAATTTGTTCTATGGACCATACAACTTGAATAGCTTAAAATAGCTTACTACTCACTGATTACTACTATAGAATCCTTTTCTGACATGATGAAAATTTTGAACTTTCCATTACTTTAAACATTTTCTATGCGGTAAAGCTTTTTTCTTTCTGTACCTGAAGCAAATATGTGCGAATATTTTTCAGCTTTGACTTTTTTCTGAAGACTCTCCAAGTATTCATAGCCAGAATTCAATACACTTTTATGATATAATTGTCTTTCCGAGAATTCTCTATAGAAGTGGAATTTTGCCTATTTCACTGATCGCCCATTATTATGTAAAATATTTGAGAACGTTTGTTTTAATGTAAGCAAATGGCGTTAGTAAACTTCATATTACTAAGCGTAAACATGGCTGCCTCGTTTTAGCGAAGCAAGGATTTGAATTTCATCTATAAGTTGATATCTATGTAATTCAGTCCGACATCATAACATGAAACTTTATCGGCATCGACTATTATTGTTAATTTCGTTAAAATTACCACATGCAATCTATCCTTAATTTACAGGTAAAATGATCTTCTTGTATTTGTGTTTGACTGTTGTCTCCGCATCAGTTCTACCACAGTATGTTTTCAATTTTCTTAACTTTTTTGCATCAACTTTCCCATAAAAACTTCATAGCAATCACATACCTATGGTCGGTGGACATTTGTTAGAGCTTCTCCAGAAATAAAAAAAGTGAGTTAAAATTACGACAAAGAATTTTCACTGTAAACGCACAATAATTAAGAAACTGTTCATGGAGGTAAATCCTTATCACAACGCAAAACAATTGCAATACTCTCGTAATAAAAACCAATTGCAGATATTTGCAGTATAAGTAATAACGAAAATTGTGCTGAATCAGCTGAAAAAAGTACTTTGCTGAGATCTCGTTTGTGCCGTCGTGGATGTTCAGCCTGGTATTGGCTCCGTTGAGCAATAACGGGATCCCCACAGTTTGCTTACGTGGAGTGGTGCTGATCACATTGAACCTTAATCCTCAACATTTTCCACTCTACAACCAAGACCGGACATCCTATCGGAGAAAAATCCACCTTGAATTCCTTACATTTCACTCTCAATGAGTAGCACGAAAAGTGTAGCGGCTGATTTGATCCGAGATAAGCGGTGAGCGGTGAGAGGGAGATATTAGTAGTGAATCTTTTAAGCGCTTTTCGTCGACGATTTTATTTAATAGCCAACGACAGCGAGAAATTGCAGGTTCGCTTCCAGTCTATGTCTGAATTGAATCTTTACACAAATAAGTCATTATAGGAGCCATTACGAAATCTTTGCAATAAAATATGTGCACGCTGCAAAATTAAAAAGCTTGCTGATCTACTTACCATTGAAAATCTTTCATAAGATCGCTTATTGTATATAGGAAAAGTATCGTTTTACTCAAAAAATCAATGATTTTTCGAGAAGCAAAGGATATCCTTAGAGATACTAAGAGGAGATGCAATACATACTACGAAAATGCGTTTTTGATTATAGATACTTTATATCCCCTTACGACAAAAGGACCCTGGATTTTGACGATCCCAGGTGAGATTTTCTGAATTATAAATTGATTTTTGATTTTTTAAGATAATAGTACGATGGTAACGTGTTTCAAATTGATAATAACGTAGCGATAATCGAAGCTCATCCATTGCTGCGGTAAATGTCTCAAGGTCGTTGGTATCATTGAAGATGAACTACTGGAAAAGTATCAGAAAAATTTATTCTACATTTCTATTATAGACTGTTCTCAGCCGCATTCGGTAAACGAACTGATATCCTGAATAGAATGAACTACAGTCCAAGGTAAGCAGAATATTCAGGTTCACTTTCTTCATTTATGCGCATGTGTGAAAGAAAAAGACGTTGAGACTTCCTTTTAACCAAAAGATCATTTCAAAAAAGCAAAGTCAAGTATCAACAAGCGAAATCTTTCGTTCGTATTTCCTCTTCCGACAACGATTTCTTTCTTTTTTCCTTCATTCAGAGCCATGAAGCGATTTTTTTACTCTGACACGGATTCCGATGATATGCATGAAAAGCGGGACTATGTTGATCCCAGGTAAATCGATGAATAACTTTCTACAATAAAAATACTCCCTGTCCCGTACTTCCGAAAAAATTGGCTACAATCACAAGTACTTTGTACGCCATAACTTTCGAAAAATTATCAATCGTTCAAATGCTCTGTAATACGTGACAAAAGGAAATGTATGTGATCACTTGAACAATTGAAGATTTATAGTAGAGCAAAATTACAATGAATTAGTGATTGTTAATTATGTAATACGACTTTATTTGGCTACTCATTCTTATATGATATTTACTTGAATGCTTAGATGAATAACCTCTATATTAGTGAAGGCCCCAGCCTTTATCTTATTGATTTCATTGCAAACCTTAACCAAAAGACTGAAAGTAATACCGCTGGAATTTCTAAAGAGCCGCGCTAAGTAGTTCTTAGACTGTAACCAGAGAAAGTTTCAGGTGTGGGTTCAGTGCTAGGTGCCTAAACTTTACAATTTGAATTCTCTCATGGCGTCTTTTTTATAACGGTACGCTAAACATACAATTAGTAGACCAATTACTAGAGAACAATAAAACAACCCAATGTTTATTAGTACGTCATAATCACATTGCGCTACAGTGTATCTCTGCATCACCCAACTCCCCGTTAATCATAAATTGATTCACCAAACGCCATGAAGTCTTGTTTTCTGCTAATGAGTTTGCTTCCTCTCTGTTAGACGAAAACAAATAAAGTAACAACCACTTTGGCTGGACAAAAAAATTTTCGTAAGAGTGCAATCAATCATTCGAAAGCCTAAATCTCGAGCTACTGCGTTACATACTCATCTCATGAAAAAGTCTTTCTGAAGCTCTGTAGTAAAAAGAGAACTTTTTGTCTCACACACGCATATTTCTGGCATGGCGAAACTTTCCTCAAATCATAAATAATTGTTCGATAGCGAAAGTTTGGACGATTCCAACGCTGTGCTTATTTTCTAAAAATACCGTTTCACTGCAGTGTAGTAGAGAACATAATACTGAGTGTCACATACGCCACCTATTGCTTGTCAGCTAAGGTGTAGAGTGTTGACCGTGGATCGATACGCAACCAATCGATCGTGCTGGCGCGACTCGCATGCGCAGTGCGATTTTTTTCAACTGAATTTAGGATTCTTCTCAACTTTCAAAGATACTCCAGATAGAATGCATGACCCTGACACTATAAAATTGCCTCTAAACGTTCATATGGCTTTCGTACTCGTAGCGATTTCATAGTGAAAGCGCGAGGGTGGCATAATTTGATTTTCAATGCCACGACGCTATAGAAAAGCTTTTTCAAAGAACAAGCACGTCGAGCAGTAGCCGAAGAGTTGAGCTTTTGTATGATCACTGAAAAGTGTAATGAAAAGTCTTTTTCTATCGAAAGTGGTTGTTTCCTCATTTGATTCCGTCTAAAAAATAAGAACCTCAGTCTTTATACCCAAGTTTATGTAGAGTCTTTCATTTTTATCGATGAAATCCGACGATCGAAGAAGTTTTGCGCTCATGGTAGAACATTGCGACTGTCTTTCATATAAATGTAGTGCTACACATACGATTCTAAACATCTTATCATGATCAGAAAGCAGGAGTCTTCCTCTGAAATGCATTAGACAAAGATGTTCAACTTATATTTAACTTAAATCACGTTAAGACAGGGAAATTGTGAATTTAACAATGTTACTGAAAAGCAGAGTAATCACTGTGTTCCTTCACTACATCTCCAATGCTTCTGCATCTTCAACGCGCTCGTACTTTATTTCTCAACTTAGAAGCTGACTCCTTCACCAAGTTGGCTTCTCCACCGAGAAATATACGAGGCTAAAACACTTGAAAATATTTATTCCACCTAGTTTCACAAGAAATTCATACCTGATTCATCAGCCCCTATAAGACTGGATCTTGAATCGGATTTTTCGCAAATATTATAGAGATTACTACAAATCGCGTCGTTTAGATAATGTCGTCGTAATATAAAATGTACCATACTCTAGGAGAACGCTGTAGCTGCCTTCCACTGGTTTTCACTCCAGTGTTACCCCACTGCTTTTCTCAAATGATGTGGTGAGAGTGACAGCAAATAGTTTTAGCGAGATGGTACGCGATACCACCGTTCTTTTCAAATTGAAGACATTTAGACGCCATATCATTTTTTTTCAAATTGACAACATCTACAGTGGTGACAATTAGACGACAAAATTGTTACAAACGTTTCTCCAGATCTTACACAGTCACACGTTTCAATTTGATCATCCCAATTGGACTGAGGACTTCTTCAAATCAATAACTTGATAAAGCAGTCTGTGTTATTCTCTCAAAACTCCAGTAAATATCGCTATTCTTTGTGATAATTGGATGCACTAGGACTCTCTCTAAAGCTAACAATAACACAAGACTCTAGAAGAAATCCGATTGTATTCATAGTATAAAAGTTTGGAGATGGATGGAAATGGCTATCGCAGATAGCATTTCAAACTTGGCGGATGCAACTCACCATCACAAATTTGGAGGGCTTGTGTTCTTCTCAACTACTCAAGCTTAAACCGATATCGTACCTCTCTCATACATACAATCCCATTTTATTGCTTCCCTAAGCTTTATTTATTCTATACGTTCTAGATAACCAATAGTACGCTTGATTCTGCTTTGGCGCTCCAGTCGCACAGCCTCCAGACAGAAGATCAAGCTGCTTTCTAGATTTTCTTCTTTCTTAACTCAGTAAGAAAATCGAAAAGCATGATTAAACCCTTTGCATACGTTGTTCACAAGTATTTTTCCAAAACCTCTCGCTTAAATGTGAACATTTCCAAATCCAGAGAGGGAATGCCGCATTTTCCTTTTTCTGTTATCATACGTCTTCTCTGCAAAAAAGGAATATTTAGCGGAAAAGATAAAATACAACACCACCACCACTGTTACATGTTACAAAGAACAGCCCATTTTTCAACACCTCCGAGGCTGTAAGGAGTACAGAGGTAACCCATTAGAATTAGCAGACAGAGATTGAAAAAAAAACTCTGAGTTCCTACTCATGTCCAGTTCACTATGCACTGCTCTCTTTTTTGTAGTTTTCACCCTTACCTTGCATTCGACTATTCTGAGACCTCGCTCAAAACAGTATAATCTGATAAAATATCATGAACCTTTCATAAGATCTTTTATGGCACTTATATAGTGCAAGACACGTGTTTCGACCTTACAGCCTCATCATTTGTACGGTGCGTTCCGGTTCAGTCACTTCGTCGGGGACATATCCTTATATAGAGGAATCGAAGCCGAATGTTTACAATCAATTATTAAAACCACCATTGAAAACACAAAAACTTACGGCGGAGGAATCGCCGTGACCCTTTTCAAAAGTTGACTGATTATCGATCCTCATGAAAGTCTCAAGATATGTTATTAGATTATGTTGTTTTGAGCGAGGTCTCAAAATAGTCGACTGAAAGGTATCATTGCATATGCTCCGCAAGAGAACGTTCAAATATGAAAGCCAATATGCTTTTAGTTCCTCTCGGGTAAATTCTATGCAACCTGACAGTTTATCTGACAACACAAAGCATTTATCCATCTCCACCTGGATGTGAAAAATGATAAAAGAATCATCTATATACCTACAGTAGTGGCCGGAGTTCGATTGTTGAGGCTTCCAACTTAGAACTGATAGCTACAGCAGAGCTTGAAACCAGTTGCTTTCCATTTCCAACTCCATCACTCAAAAAAATTCCCGAATTAGATAAAGACTGAGCAGCCTTGTTTTGTGAGAGTCATCACCTGCCGTATAGAACAGCCATAGATGTTTATAGGTGTTCTGTACTCCGTGAAAAGCTCGCGGCTGTCATAAATCGCGGAATCATTGACATTTGGCACAAAGGGCAATCACGTCGAAAGACTGACTCCACCACGTATGCGTTGTTGATGGACGCATTAGAGTCTTAGACATGTTCAAAGATCAATAAAATCAGAAAACGATGGACTATCAATTAGCCAGAAAAGTGGGGACTGTAGTTTTCTTCATCACTTGGATGTTATGATAACAAAATTCATCGCATGAGTAAACGATAAGGATAAAGCTCTGGGTGCTGGTCAAGACTTGAGGTTGCGCATGCATTCGACTTCAAAGTTTACTCGTTTGACATAATTTAATGCATATCTGGCTTTTACAACGACTCGCGGTGGCCTCGTGCTGTATCGAATCAGTGTTGCTTATACTCTCAGACAAATCTGAGAGCAGTCTGGTCTCAATTTACCGACCTCGGAGGGATGGATGGCTTAGCTAACCATGAGCGCGAGATCGAAGCATCGACATTTTGTGCGACGCAAGTGCATCTCTAACCACTGCGCCACATTCGCTCATCTTCTCAGGAGTATAATCCTCTACTGTCCATTCGAAAGTAATTTCAAAACATTCACTGCCTAAAAGTGGACGGGAATGCGTCAAAGTGCCAAGCTTAGCTGGTTTATAGCCATCAAATATATCCCAGCTCAAAATTGGGTGCGGTTATGAGGAGATAAATAAAGCCGACCCATCCGCTGATAGAACTTTTCATAAAAGTGTTAGTAACATTCGAAAGCTGAAATTTCTGATTACAGTCCCACATCACCGACTTTTGAAAACACCCTTTTATAACGCTATAAAATCCGAAAAAAAACTAGCCTCAGTCGCGCATATTTTGCGCCAGACACAGCTCTTTATCAGGATTGTTAGCAATCTTTCGACAGCGTAATCGTTGCTGATTTTCACGCTGTGCTTATATCCTGAAAAATTGTTTCTCTGAACGCAGCAGGTAAAATAAGTTTAATTAGCATGTGCGACCCCGAAAGGGTCTTTGGACAATTCATGTGCCGCTGGGTAAGGCAGGCACGTGCGCTGAGCCCATGATCGATCGATCTTGGACAGGTCTTACAACATGGTGTCAGCGGCACGTGAATTGGCCAAAGACCTCCTTGGGATCGTACATGCAAATTCGACTTATTTTACCTGCTGCGTTGCAGAGAAACGGCCTTCTCAGGATTCAAGCACAGCGTTAGAATCAACAACCATTACGCTATCGAATGAAAACTAATAGTCCAAACAAAGAGCTCTCTACGGCGAGAAATAAGCGCGTCTATAATGCAACGAATTTCCTTCTGTAACAACGTGAAAAAGAGGCTTTTTCTAAATCCTGCGAGGGCTGTAGCCAAAAATCTCAGCTTTCGAATGATTACTGACACTCCTACAAAAACTTTCTGTCTAGCGAATAGTCGGTTTTTAGTTGTCCGCTTATAACATAAAGCACCCAAAATTGATATAACACCATGTCACATCTTATACTTACTCATCAAAACTTACGAAGTACTACTGAGTCCCAATTTGTAAAGACGGCCCACGGATTGAATAACATGCTTAATAAATCCATTACTAATCCAGTTTTTCAAAAACATCCCAGTCCACCTCGCAAACACCCAAATGTACTTGGATCGTCTACGTAACGCGTTTGCTAACGACGCGTAAGTGGTGGAGTCTGTCGAGGTGAGCGTCCTTTATGCAAACGTGTCGAATGACTCCGTAATGAAAGCTACCTGCAAGCTTCTCATAGACTAAGAAAGAATTATTAACATATATGGCTTCTCGATTCGGAAGGTCATGGCTCTCTCAAAGAAGTGCCTAAACTGCTTTATCTCTGATGGTTCGCGTGTTCTCCACAAATGACGGGATTGGCAATAGGACAGGAACTTGCCCCAAGTCTAGCTCTACTCTAGTCTTCATTTATGAGATAGAAGACACAATAATCAAACTCCAGCGACTACTCTGCTTTAGGTACATAGATGATTGTTTTATCACTTGCTCCACACAGGAGGAAATGGACAAATGCATTGAGTTGTTAACCCTTTGAAGACGGCAATTGATCGATGGAGCAGCGCAACTCGCAAGAGACGCGCGACTTCCGTTATTTATTTGAGGTCTCTCCTCCATTTGATAAGTAAAGCCTTAGATGCTTTGTGTTACTCTGATACTCCATGATTTTCTCTACATAGTCATATGCTTTTCGCACATATATAATTTTTCTACACGATAAAAGTTTTGAGTGCGAAACGCGACCATCTCTCCGCTCTTTGCAGTGATAACTTCTCAAAAAATCAATCACAGTATCAGAATCCTCGAGATTTGGGCTAAGGGCTATCGAATGCTTAATAGAGAGCTCGGCGAAAACCATATGCAAGCCACAGCCGAACAAATAAAGCAAATTGAGTGCGGAACATAATTTTATTCTTACTGCTACAACGTAATAAAAGGCTTTTTCAAAAATGAGACATATTATTGAAATTTCAGAGATTTGGGCTTTTGAATGATTACCAAATGTCTAAGAGAAAAAAATCTGTCCAGCGAGAAAGGCCTTAAAATCATGTAACTCAGTTAGTACACGTCGTCCTTCAGAGATTAAATGAACAGTCAAGCTGCACAGCATTCACCCGTAAGAAACCGAAAGCAAATTGGTTTTTGGACGTTCAAGTCAACGTATCCAACACCGCCTACAACACAAAGTGGTAGCGAAAGCTAAGCAAAAAAAAAAAAACACTGGTTCACTACCTTTCCTTTCATCCATAATACACAAAACGCGCATATGTAAAGAACATGTTTAGAATAGTTACAAGTGTGTGCACAGGAAGTAATCCCTAAAGTGCGCGAAGGATGGCTAATTTCAATGGCTACGAAACGGTGGGAACTCCTCAGGTTAGATTTAGGGGGAAAGTGACGTCCTCATGAATTAGGTCTAGTGAAAAAAAGGTGCCGCTCATTTTGCCCTTTTATTTCCACAAAGTGAACGCATCCATCAAAGCTGCTCAAGAAAGACCATATTGTAAAATTCCGTTGCACTGATTGAATTACCTCCCAACATTCTAAAGCGCTAACTGGTCCGTGGGCCGGCTATAAGATCGTCTTTACGAAACGCAAAAGTGCATGATTTGTCCTAATGGTAGAGACAGCGATTGCATGAGATCTGGTATGATATATCCGATCTCTTAAAAGGCGTGCGAGAATGAGTACAATGGCGAAAAGGGCAGATCACAGTGCACCCGCACAAAAAAGCACCTAGTTGCAAAACTTAACACTTTGGCTACGAAGAGCCCAAGTTATTAGTTCCGCCATCGCTCGCGACGGTCAGTCTCTAATGCCGAGTGGTTAGTGATACTGGTCACCTTGAAGAAGGTTGCTGGCATGTTATCTCACGACGACACTTTGCAACAGCTTTTTAGCGCTTTTTTTGGTGTCGAATAGTATTTAAGGTTCTTGTACAACATAGTCATTACAAAAAAAAAACCGTTATCTAAAATTTCACTACTTTGATGCAATACGTAGATCCACAACGCATCCCAAACTTCATTTTCGCATTTCCTTCGACAATCTATAAAGTCAAACTCAGTTCTGTACATTCTATGCAGTGCACGACTTTTTAAACGAGAAAGTGAATGCGGTCAGTTTTGCGAAACCCTTGCGTTGGGTCACCCTATGGATTTACGTTTCGTATCAAAAAAAAAAGAAGAAAAAAAGATCCGCATGACAACTAAACGTTCTTCTATTTGAACGCCTATTGCGGTGGTATTATGTTATAACAAACCCACTAATGTAGAGTGGTGTGCTAATATTTTCGCTAGCTGGAGATTCGAACCCAGATTTCATTCTTTCCGGGAGCGCGTGCTAAACCGTTACCACTACCGACGCCCGTTTTGACACCACTCTTTCTACGCTACAACTCGTTATATGTCAACAGCCAACGGTCGACGGTCTGGCGTGGACAGTCACTATCGACATTGAACCCAATATCTATCTATCAACTCAAGTGGCTTCAATGCTGATAGTGACTGTCCACGCCAGACCGTCGACCGTTGGCTGTTGACATATAACGAGTTGTAGCGTAGAAAGAGTGGTGTCAAAACGGGCGTTGGTAGTGGTAACGGTTTAGCACGCGCTCCCGGAAATAATGTAATCTGGGTTCGAATCCCCAGCTGGCGCAAATATTTCAGCACACCACTCTATATTAGTGGGTTTATTAAGCGTTTTTTGCTACTACAGTTACGTTACTGATCAACTTTCAAACTAATCGAAACCAAAGATTAATATCGAAAGCCTTTTGTGAATCGTCCTGAGAGGGGATGAACCGGGAAGCTTCTTCCCAGTGGCCGGGATCACTAATCGCTCTGCATTGAGGCCTGCTTGCCACCGCGGCCGCAGGCCTGTCGTATCCAAAGTGTGAAGACCGAACAAAGCAGGCCACTAAGTACGCACGAGGAACAAAACTATAAAAGAAACGAATTAGAAGCAAGAGTCAGTATCCTTGCACGAAGATACAAAACTGCTGCGCGAAACTCTTCTGAAGGTTTCTGAATAGATAAATATATATATATGAATGGACCTTAAAGTGAACCGAAAGGAGTAATGTTTCATGACCACATGTAATCTCGCAACGTACATTAGGCTAATTTTTGCTGACCTGAGCCACTTATTATAATTCTGTGTGTCTTGTTTCCGATGACTAATTGGAAGATAAAGGGCTAAACGATGAATGCTTTGGAAGGAAGATGTTTACAGTACGAAATAAAAAAAAACTATCACGTTTAATTTTTGCCTGTTACAAAACTACTTGACCAAGCAGACTGAGAATCAACTAGGTCATTTCAAGCCTTGAAGAAAGCGATACCGCCGAAACGTTAGGCACTACTTCACTGATTTGAACTATATTCAATAAATGCTAAGGTAAAAACCTCACTCGCCCATCTAGAAACACTGAATTACCCTCTTATTGTCGAGGTTATCAGACCCTAGAATTATTATCATCGGCCCTGGAAAGCACCTAGTTGCTCCAACAGACGATTAACCTATATACCGATGCGGCCACATTTCCAAGTGAGTTACTTAGCCAATCCCGTTCACTACCACTTCCTAACGCCAAATAGAACCGTTTAGAGTTTATACCACTATAACGATGAACAAATTTAAGGACATCTCTTGCAGATTCCTCACGAGTTCATTTGGAAAGCGCTCAGATTTCGATATAGATGACCGAAGGTAAATGTTGACTTACTTCACAGTCCTTCCCCCAAGTTCATTATATTCAGGAACATGTGGATATGGTTCGGAAAACAACGATGAAGTAAACGACAAAGACTAAATCAGCGTGGATCTCTTCTTGACCTATGTTTTCAAAATGTACAATCGAATATCAGTTATAGCAGCAGTCGCAGAATAAAACGTTGATGTAAAACAAATCGAATTCGTCACAAAAACTGCAAAACTAGTAAAATTTAACACGAAAATTTTATGTAAACCACACCATTCGAATGAATTAGTACACAACGCCGTTAAAACAGCTGCTGGTTACAACAAAAGTTAACGAGAGCTCAACGAAAGAAGATTACTTCGAAAAAAAAAGGCCCAACCAGTTCCTTAAAACACAGCAGAAAAAAATAGTGCAGAAATTCAATACAAGCATGTCAGGAGATGAACAAGTACATTATATTTTTCGAGTAAAACAATGTAATGCTTTATTAATGTTTATGTATATTGCCCATATCGTTGACCAGGGTTAGTAACCGTCACGACTAATCATAAAGCAATATTGTAGACAACCTCTAGTACAACAACTAGTGAGGTACTAAGCCTCATAGGACTAAAACACTCCAGAAGAAGAAGGACCCATAAGAATATTAGTCAGCCTGGAGAAGCGTGAAAGATGAACAAAAACATTAGCTAGTCAACTTTAACAGACGAGTATATCTTGTGCATGAAATAATATGTAGCCAGGAATCCAATCGTACCTAAAACACAGACGATGAAAAGCAATAGATGTGGGATAAACCAGCATCGTTTAGCTATTAAAATAACAAAGAAATCGCTATTAACCAACCGGTCATCAGAAAGAACATGAAGACGAAGATTGCAGTATATGAAAAGTAGAGAATCGTTGAGACCTTAAGAAAGTATAGTTCGGGTCGAATACTAACGAAGAAATGAGAGCATTAATTTATAGGGTTTGCGATGTGATAAATCAAATTCTCGCCTTACAAATTACCCCTCATCATACTAACTCTTAGAAGACAGCACATGAACATTTAATTGGAGTATGTCCCACGTTTTCGAAGAATTCTTATGCTCGTCGTTACATTTTAAAGTTCCACGAATCCTCTACATGTTCATAAGCTTTTGGCCCCTATGACTTTTGCGTGTAACCATGTTCTAACTATTCTAAGCACCACGCGTAATGTTTTATTCACTTCCATAACGGACAAGGCCTTTTGAAATGTATGCGTAGTGTTACAACAGAAGTTTTTCAACTACCGCATGGCTGCTAAATGTATACTGAATCGTCAAACAACAATGAGATAAAAGCATAAAACGCGAACCAAAAGTGGAACATAATTCTCCTTCCGCTTCTACAGCGCACTAAGAAGCCTTACAAAAAACCAAGCAAAACAATAAAATTGCCGCTTCTCAGACTACCAAAAGACGATTGAACGTCTAGTGAACGAGCTCTGCTCAGCGAGGCCTACATGTACGTATGTACAGTATGCTATACATGCCCTCCCCAAAGGGTTGACAATCTCAGAGGAATCGGTGTCTCGTTGCAAAATTCTTCTATCATAAAATGACAAACGGAAACTCACAACACCAGTGATAGCCAGTTTGCTTGTGAAGAAACGAACGCAATAGGCGAAAAGGTAAACGGCGGTGAACCCGCTTGTGAAAAATGAACGCCACCACCAGTGATAGTCCTAGAAGAAAAGCGATGAACGATAACAACAAAAAGAGTAGTTTGGCAAACAACGTAACGCACCTCAGCGCATAGATGGAAGTAAGCAAGCAGTACAGTCGCTTCGGAACACGTGATAATGAGGATTAAGAAGACGACGAACAAGAAACCAAACATGTAATATGTCTGATGGGCCCTAATATAGAATTATTAAACAACTATAAAACACTAAGCCGAACTCGGAGGACGGAGAAATCACTCCTTACCAAATACTGTTGAGGATGAAGAAAAGTTGAATAAATATGCATCCAAATGGAAGGATACCACCCATAATCATTCCAGGAAGTGGCTTGGTGTACAATGTCTGTTCAGGAACCTGGCGAGGAATTTGATTCGTACGAACAGGAGCTTCGATAGCCTGAAATGAATATATGACACAAAATTCATAGACCTACTTCCTAGGAGTCAAACTACAAGAAGAAGGCAGAACGTCTAACTCAACTACGTGTTAAAACCGAAATACTTTCAAAAGAAAAAGATGCTCGCCAATCGCAAACCGTATTCACCTCTCGTACATATGTTATATGCCATCTATTTCAACTAACAATCTCCAACTTCGAGGAATCTATCGGTACAAGTCATTACGTCTTCTCATAAGTTTTCGCACTAAAGCAATAAACACCAAATTTATTGAACAAAAGTAAATAAAACTGCTTAGCAACATTTGTCAAAGTAGGCGACATCAGCCTGAACACTTTTCTGCCATCTCTTAGGCAACAAGTCAATACTGCGCTCATACAACTCGTCATCCTTGAATTCAAAGAAAGTTGCCAGTCCTCGACGCAAGAGAATATGTCTTAGAACTTCTTAGTCAGAGAATGCTTCAGCGACCTCATATTGTACTCGCAAAGGAGCGAACTGCGATAAAGGTTTCGTAAAGCGGCCATGATGTGATAAGCATGGACAAATTTGGTAGCAAAAAAAAGCTCAGAAAATTCTGCACAGAGTGGTACAAATTTGTTGTCTGATAGATGGAGCAAATGTGCTAAGGTTGATGGCACATACTTTGAAAAGTTTTGAGCAATTTTAATCAACTATGGTTGAGAAACATAGCGTTTATTTCCCTAAAGCCAAGACATATGAGAAGACGTGATATTTTCGGTACCGTAAAGTTATACTAAGGTAATAAATATGCACCAAACTATCCATACTCTTGTATTACAATGCTCAAATTGTTGGCTAGAAAAACACTCCTCCAGTACGAGCATACGTAAAAGAAATTTCTCACATGTAAATAAAAAAAAACACTGAGATATTGGCGGACTTAATCTGTATGTTCGTTTTCGTAAGTCATTTCACTTTTTTACGTCTATTTATTTCTTACTGCTTGATTTGATCTCTTGCTTGACTTTTCTGTAAACCGTACCTTTTTCTTGAAACCAAAGAATGCACCGATGAACGTCATTGGCGTCGATATGAACAGCCAAAGAGATAGAAGTGCGACTAATGTACCGAATGGAACTGCAGCCGATGATCCTTTGATCCACAATAGAGTGTTAGTGAAGAAGAACACCGTGAACAGGATTCTGTAACTCACTCTTCAATAACAGATGATCTCACCAAAACTATGAAAATCTTTATATTCAATAGCTTTTAAGACCTCGCTTGAAACAAATTATTTCTCGACATACCTTAAGTTTTTCATAAGGTCTGTTACTGCACTTAGAAAGTGCTAAACCGTGTTTCGGCCTTCCAGTCTCATCGATAGCACGGGGTCTTTCGTTTGACACAATCCCTTGTAAGGGATCTACGCCCACAATGAAGGAATCCACGACGAAGATGTTACACTACGCGCGCAGAGTGAAAATTTAACTTCACATTGCAGAGATAACAAACCACTACGTGTCCTCCAGTGACGAGACCACCCAACATTGTAGTGATTAACAGTCGACTGTTCATGGCTAGTAAATCTAATAATAACTTCATATTTGACTGTCTTTCAGAGCTCGCTTGAAACAATATGATCCATCAATAAAGGTATTACCAAGTTTACCCGCTATGAGCAATCGACTGTTAGCCACTACAGTGTCGAATGATCCTGACACTAGACATGTAGTAATTTGCTAACTTCGCAGTATGAAGTGAAATTTTCGCTTTGCGCGCGCATTTCTAACATTTTCGTCGCCGATTCCTTTATTTGTAGGGGTATGCCTCTGCAAGGGATTGGCTCAAACGAAAGGTATCGTGCTATTGATGAGGTGAATTGCCAAAACATGCATCTAACACTTTATTAGCGCCATAACAGATTTCACGAAAGGATTGAAATATGTTGACAGATTATGAAAATAAACATCGCAAAAAGCAAGCGAAATCGATATGTGGCACTTACCCTGGAATTAGGAAGCTGGTCAGGATAACGTTTGTCTTCCAATGCAAGCCTTGAAATGCTAAAAAGGAGTGCATTGCTATACTGATACGGAATCGTACATCACACACTATTCATTGAAAACAATGCACTGAAGCTTACTCTTGTATAGCCGAGCAGCTACATATCCAGCAATGATTCCGAAAAAAACGTAAAACACAAGCGCAAATGTAATCAGCGCCCCTCGATTTGCTGGTGATAGGAAACCAAGGCAGGCAAATACTGCAAGTAAACATTCATGATAGACAAAAATAAAGACAAGACAGTAAGAGAAAAAAAAACCTAGATACTAGATTTATACCTATTCCACATATCTACACGACCCGTTATCACGTGCGGATCCCAGTACTTCTAGAATTCGATTCTATCCTTTCATTCATCCTAGTTAAAGATCTTCGCACATTTCTCTTCTTGTTTCCAGTGCTGCACAAGAATTTTGCCCTCTTTATGAATGAAGTACAAAACTAATTATGACTCCCATCTCCTCCCTCCCAATCTCGGAAATAGCCGAGTTGGGAGCGTTCCGTTCCGTAGGGCGTTCTTTGACTGATAACAGAAGAATGTTGGGGGAGAGGTTGAACTCCTGTCTTGCTTCCTATTAGCCTGCTTCACTAACCACTCCACTCCATTCCCGTAAGTGCGTAGGTATTGAATGGTAGCAAGAATTTGCAGAACGGGAATGATGCTTCTAATAACGAGGAAATACCATATCTTAGAATTGAAAAAACCGCCGAAACGGTGTACTGTGAACTAATTTTCAACGGAATTCATTTTATACCCGCTTTTGACGGGGGTGTGATGCTACACATGTACACATACATTATGTACATGCGCACATGCATATACAGGCATATATATGTATATATATATATACATATACATATATATGCATGTATACATGCGCATGCACACATATACGGCATTTATACATGTATATATACATATATACATGTGTATATACACCTAATGTATAGTGATGTGCAGAACTTCTCCGTCAAACGGAACTCGTGCCTGCATTTAACTCTATAAGGGGGAGCGTGCACTATTCCGCAGCACTACTGACGCCTGTTTTGCCAAAACTCTTCTTACGCTACAATGCATTATTTCTCAGCAACCAACAGCCAACGGTTGGACCTGGGTAGCCGATATCGACATAGAATCCAGTCACGCTGACAGATACTGGGGATTGGAGTAAACCAATTCACTTACAGCACATTTTTATGCATACCAGCACTCAGCCTCAACCTAGGAATAAGAAAAAAAAAGGAAATTAATGGAAAATCGACTAACCGAGAGTGATAGATACCATTAGCAGTGTTTGGCATCCTGCACCTATGAAAACCGATAACATCATGGCATTTTTTGGCGGGCGGAATACATCGCCATGAACCAATTTCCATCCAAATTCCTCTTGAGCATCCTCCTAAAGTAATACCACCAGCTAGTGGTGTAGTGCAGCAAATTATTGGAATATGGTCGAAGTGATCACAAATATACCTCATTGTCCAATTGGTTATACCTTGCAATATCACGATGTAGTGTTCGCATGAGTATCATTCCGACCTAGATCATAATGCAAATGATTGTGAAATAACCTAGCAATATATTCGCAGTACTATCGCGTTTCATAAGTTTTCGCCCTAAAGTAATGAGCAAAAACAAAATTGTATGCCTTTCGTTTCGAATGTTTCTTGTGACAACTCTCAAATTTCGATATGCCAGACAGTTATTTTTAAGCCATATATGTGGTCTGTTATGGGCACTTATACAGTGCAATACACGTGCTTCGGCCTCGCAGTCTCGTCAGCTGCACGGTGTCTTCTTGTTTAGTCAATTCCTCAGACATCTACGCCTTAGATAGAAGAGCTGACGACGAACGTTTTACACGCGCCGTTGATGATAAAATAACCAAACGGCCAATGTCGTACACTCGATAGCTCATTACTGGTAATCATGTAAGCTAAAGATCCTCAAGGAATTAACAGAACCAAAAACTAACGAGACTGCAAGGCCGAAACACAAGTAATTGCGCCTCAGTGCCCATATAACCATAAGTTATAGTGATTTGAACAAGGTTTCAAGAAACACTCGAAACGAAAGGTAGATGACCACGATTACCAGCCAAGAGCAATCGAGTGTATAACAGTGCCCGTGATCTTATCATTCAACAGCGCGTGTAAAACGTTCGTGGGGGCCGACTCCTCTATGTAAAGAGTAGATCCCAGAGGAACTTACTGAACATAAATGACGAGGCTGTAAGGTCTAAACACGGGTATTGCACTATACAAGTGTCCACAACAGACTTTATGTATGGCAAAGATAACTATAAGGCAAAAAACTGCATGATTTTCGTGCCGTTCAGCTGTGCACTTTCTTGTGAAAATTTTGGTATAGAACTTACCTACATTTGCTTTGAGCTATAGTGGGAACAAATTCGCCTGCTACTTATGCATGAATGGCGCCTGGTAAAACAAACTAGTAAAGCGGCACACGAGATTATTCGAGCTTCCTGTGGACTGTCCGGGGAGGTCGCCTAGACTGTTTTCTCCAGCTTTGAACTTCGCGAACCACTTTCAAGCCGTCCTTTCTGCAGCCATATCATCTCTCCAAGCACTATTCGGCAATCACTTGCGCCGCTTCACTAGCAATTAGCTCATGTACTATGAGTGCATGAGTAGCAAGTGAATTTGTTCCCATGACAGCTCCATGTTGAAGCAAGTATAGGCACGTTGTATACCAAAATGTTCACAAGAAAATGGGAAATTGAATGATACCAAAATCATGCACTTCTAGCTAATTCTGCTAATAAATTTAATGTTTAATATTCAAGTACCAAAACTTATGGAACGTCTTGATATTTTGAGAAATTACCATGCCAGAGAGGAAAAGAACTATCACAAGAGAATTCATGATCGAAAACCACTGAATATTTGAATGAGGCATCGAATCGAGGATATAATCCCATCGTGACGACCATTTCACATTGGTTCTCTGAAAAAAAAGAAAACAACGACTAAAGTTGGAGATCACAAGTAACACAGTGGCTAAACGTAACCAACCACCCAATCAACTTTGTACGTGTATGTGATGTTAGCGGTATTCTCAGTAGTTCTGATCGCCAAAGGCGGAGCTGCTTCTGAGCAATCCAATTTATCGGCACTTGGATGTTTGATCGAACGAGGCTTCACCAAGATGTGAATGATACGACCACCGACCTGAACTATCGTGATATACTGACACAAACTACCGAACAATAAGAGTGTATAGGCAGAACATCCATCCAGAGGGGCAAATTTTTTACACGAGGTGAAAAAAAAAGATGCGACAAAAACAAGTGTTCTTCTTTTAAGTTTTGGCACTAGAGCAATAAACCCTAGATTGACTAACTAGAAGTAATTAATACTGGTTAACGACACTACAGAGTATGCGCCATCAACCTGAACACATTTCTGCCATCTCTCAGGCGACAAAGCTGCGCGCTACTGTGAGCATCTAAACCGCTGCAATCGGGCCCTCTCACGTCGACGTCGTCGCAATCTCATATTGCCTCAAGAAAGCGCAAGGCTGCACAACGCCAAATTGACAAGGAGGAAGTTGAGCGAATTGAGTCGGGAGTTGCTGGATCATCGCCAAATAATCCTGACTCGTCGCCTCCAGACTATCATCCTCTTTCGACCGCTGGAGCATATTCTGAGCAAGAAGAAGTTCCAAGGCATCAAACATGCGTTAAGGATTGGCAGCTTTCTTTGAAATCAAGGATGACGAGTTCTATGAAAGCGGTGTTGATCTGTTGTATGGAAAATGTCAGAAATGTGTTTAGGTTGATGGCGCATACTTTGAGTGGTGTTGTTTGGCAATTTTAATTACTTCTGGTTAGTAAATTCGATGTTCATAGTTCCAGTGTCAAAATTTACGAGAATACCACATATTTACACATGCGCTTATAGATGGTTATACTCACTTCTTGAACAGCAGACTCATCGCTTACACATGTAAAATTTTGCGCTAATTTCTGACTACTGCAAATAACTTTGCAATATATGCAATAGTTAAGAAATCAGGTAGCCAGATCCAAGAAAGAGAACTTTCCTTATCGCACAAGGGCACGAACCGCATTCCTGAAGCGTTATTCCATTCAAAATATACATATTTCAAATTCACGAGGAAGACAAACTCTAGCAGGAGTATGAGTTCTTAAAAATTCCAAAGCATCCAAGACAATATTATTGAATCCTCTTACAGAAAAACGTTATGGTGTTCAAAACACAGTTCTCTTTCAGTTATACGACGAAATTTGCTTCAAATATACGAAAGAACAAGTTATTATGGTTACTAAGTGGGAAAAATCGTGCCCAATAAATCTGTAGAATCTCTTGGTTTCTATGCTAACAGGTTATAAGATTGGGTCTTTCTGAGGGGACATATGAAAAATTGACCTCATTCGCCGGAGAAGAAGTTTTGATAGGAGTGTTAGTGATCAGCCGAAGGTCAGATTTCTGGCTACAGCCCCACGTCGCCTGCTCTCGAAAACACTCTTTTGTAACGTTAAGAAATCCACACAAAAGTCTCAAACGCGCATATTTCTCGCCGGACAGAGCTCTTTAATTGGACTATTGATAATCAGACGATAGAGTAATCGGTTCTGATTCAAACGCCGTGCTTATATCCTAAAAACATCGTTTCTTTGAAACGCAGTAGGTAAAAAAGTTGAATTCTCATCTGCGATCATAGGGGTCTTTGGCCAATCCACATGCGGATGGCTGCGGCAGCCACGTGCACTGACGCGATGATCAGTAGACCTTTCGCCGGTCTTATGACATCGCGTCAGCGACACGTGGCCGCCCCACTCTGCGTCACGTGAATTGGCCAAAGACCCTCTTAACTACAACTAAGATTCAACTTATTTTACCTCCTGCGTTTCAGAAAAACGTTCTTTTTGAAAAAAAAAGCACAGCGTTGGAATCAGAAACGATATCGAATGATTACTAATAGTCTAAAGAGAGAGAGCTTCGTCCGGAGAGAAACCTGTAGCCTGAAGTCTTAGCTTTCCAGTGGTTGCTAATAGTATCATGAAAATTACCTCTACGGCGAACGAGGTTGGTGTTTTCAATTGTCACCTTATAATCCGAGAGAATTATAAAATTCAATAATTTCCAGTAAGAATTAGAAAAATTCACAATGAAATGAACCACATTAGTTCAGAACCCAAAAGACACAGGCCAGAGGTATTTCTAAGTGTACGTGCATTAGAGTCAATGCACCTCGTCCACCGTGCGCTACTAAACGACGAAACACCGCACTTAATTCAGCGAAAAGAATTTTAAAATGTTGGACAAGCACAGAAACTCTGTTCAACGTCTAATGGCGTCGTAATCGGAAATATATATATATATATATATATATATATATATATATATGTACATATATGTACGTATATATACGTATATATGTACGCATATATATATATACACATGTACATACGCATATATATACATGTGTATATACGTACATATACATATATATGTATGTATATACATAGAGGAATAAAGCTCTTGGCGTTGATCGATTGCCGAGGGAAGCGCCATACATTTGCTCCCAACTTCTGACTTCGTTTGAGGTGAGTGAAGTCCAACCGGCCTTCACAGTGACTCGCGCTGGCCTCCCACTGTATCGGGTCAGTGCTGTCATACTCCCAGACAGGTCTGAGAACAGTCCGGTACCGATTTACCAACGCCGTAGGGATGGATGGCTTGGTGAAACATGAGCACGAGATCAAACCATCGACCTCGTGTACGACGTAGGATATCTCTAACCATTGTGTTACATATGCTTTTTGAAGATAGACTCCCATAATAAAACTCATACCTGTTCATCATCTAAAAAATTCTGATCAGTAGTCATATCTCGATATTCAATTGTAATGTCGACGTGGTTGAATATATAGTAACTATCAGGCTGATTGAAACGAGGCTGAAATAAGTAGCTATTATCCCTTAAATAAGTTTGATCGGTTGACTTTCATAGGACTTTCATTTGATGTTTACTACGTTATATTTGGACCCAGGGGTGTGTTAGACGACTCCACCCTCCTGTATCTAATTGAGCCAACCACAGCTACCTTTCGCTGCAGGATCCGCAGCTAATACTTTGAATAGATCAATTCGCGTGCGGTCCGAGCCGGCGCATTGACTGCTGGTTCTTGATGTTATGTGCACAAATGTGGTGTCTAGATCAGGAAACAGCAGTCACTACGCCGGCGCAGACTGTATGCGAATCATTTCGAAACTTAGCTGCGGGTCCCGCAACAAAAAGTAGCTGAAGTCGGCGTCCAATCGGCACAGAGGAGGTGGAGTCGTTGGACACGCCATGGGTCCACGGAAGCCAGCCGTTTGATAATCTAGAAAGATAAACGTTGTAGATCTTGAATTTACGACTATGGAAAAAGAGCAGAATAATAGAGTAGAAGAGTGAACTCTTTATTACGACGACAAGGCGTTCCGCGTTGATCATTCTCTGACGGCTGCGTTATGGACCTAATTACCTTACCTAAGATAACAGGGCAACTGAAAGCGTATTCAGTCTATACAATCACCGCCGACAACTTTCGATTTATTAAGCCAATGTTTTTACAAAGTGTAAATTTTTAGTATTTTCATTTCAAATTCCCAGCTGAACTCACTATGAAAGTTCAGGCGGCTAGGAACTACATGGGGTATTAGACGTAATCTTCACGCTTTTACAGCGTTGTATGAAGGCTTTCTCAAAAATCGATATCACTGTCAGGATCAACGAGATTTTTTTTATCAATAAAGAAATAAAATTCGACTGAAACTATTCCACAATTCCTCTCGAACAGAGCAAAAAATGCCCCCAATGCAAAATGTATTTTTTCCTTCGCTGTTACAACGTGCTAAAATTTTTTTTTCGAAAACAAGTATGATATTGAGATTGCAGTTTTTCAAATAATCGAAGGACTACCAAACGTCTAATGGGAAATCTCGCCTCGACGAGAGGTCCAAAAAGTATGTTAGCATTCAAATGAATGCACGTCCTCAATGAATCAATAATCTCATGCCTTATTAATCATTAAAAAGCGGAATATCTTGACTGACTATGATACATGATCAGTGTGAATCTTGTTTCAATGTTGAATAAATTTAAATCTTCAGAATCAGCTAATATACACAGTGATGTGGAGTGAGGTACAAAACTTGCATCACGTGGTACTCGAACCCATTCCACTCAATACGGGCCGCATGTTCTTACCCGTTGCATTAAAGGATAAAGGATAAAGCTCTCGGCGTTGATCAATCCCTGAGGGATGCGCCATGCATTCGACTTCAATTTTTGACTTCGTTTGAGGTGATGGAATGCATATCTGGCGTTTAAAATGACTCGCGGTGGCCTCCCGCTGAACAGAGTCAGTGCTGCTCATCCTCCCAGACAAGTCTGAGACGTGACTGGTACCAATTTACCGAACCCGGAGGGATGGATGGCTTGATGAGCCATGAGCGCGAGATCGAACCATTGACATCGTGTGCGACGCAGAGCACCTCTAACCACTGCGCCACATGCGCTCTCCCGTTGCATTACCGACGTAAATTTTGACACTCACACGCATATATATATGCCTATCATTGCATCATCTAGTAGCGCAACAGGTTAGAGCACGCGCTCCCGGATAGAGAGCGATGTGGGTTCGAGTTCCGCCTGACTCGAAAGCTTTGCATATCACTCTACATCAGTGGGTATGTCTGCAAGAAGCTGCTCTAGACGATAGTAAAAACAAAAATTGAGTACGTGAAAAATAATCAAGAAAAACGAAGAAGTCCGGAAGATTTCTTGTCAACGTAATGAGACATCTGCGTGACACAAAGTATTTTCGTGGTCAGAAAAAATTTCTCCTTTCTCTTCCATGAAATTACTGTATTACCATTACTCCTCATGACTGTGCACGAAGTGTGAAAGTATATTTCCGTGTCACTTTCAAGTTCTTCATTTCCATCAAATCCTTTCCATCGAGTGAGAACGGTTATTCAACGTATAGCGCATCGAGAAGGCCTGTCGTTGGATCAACCCCAATATAAAGTCAGTGTAAAACGAACTAAACATCAGCTATTATAAAGTCTCGTAAAGAGCTCTGTGCGTAAGACAGCCCTAAATGAAAATGCGCACATCTAAATTGAGACATTGAGTTGAAAAAAATTTCCCGGACTATTTCGTTCGGAAAAGTTCCTTGTTAATCCAACATGCGGTCTGAGAAACAGCAGCGCACATATCAAATCACCTACGCATGAAGTGGAAATGTGAATCAAAACAATAAAATTCGAATTCCATATCAATGCCCGAATTTCGGGACGGTGATCAAAACGTTCGGGATTCATGCGAGTGCTACCCATTCTGTGAAGTAGTGAAGAAATTGGTAGCGAGCCTACATGGAACAGACCATGCTCCAAAAACATCTTCGATAGTTCAACCTGCTATAAGGAAAAAAAAATTTCATAATTGATCTTACGTCAATTACGCATGCATCTCGGGGTTGGCCGTTCGAATCCACATAGCAACCCATTGGGAAACCCGTCGTACAAACCTTCACATCTTGCTGATTATTGAAGCAGAATGTGACCGGCATGTTGTCGACAATCCTAATAAACAGCATAACTGATAGATAAAAACCAATGTGTCAGAAAGGTTAATGACAGAGTAATAGAGTCACCAATGATGCTGATAGTTGAGACCCATTCCACGCTTAAGAAGCAGGAGTTTTTCTATACTCTTCACAGTGTTCGTGTACGACTTGGTGCAAACCTTAGAGCACGACTGACTATGAAGAAATGAGATCTAAAAATCAACGAAGAAAGTATAACTCGAAACTGATTATTTGTCGTTCCCTAAGTTTTGGTACTACAACACTGAGTACCAAATTTATTGAACGGAAGTGATTATATTTGCAAGATTCTGGTAACATTCAATTGCACATTTTCCTGTGCACATTTTCGTATACAACTTCCTCATACTTACTTCAATATGGACCTTTCTTGAGCGCTTGCTACTCATGCACGAATGGTGCATAGGAAAAAAGGTTAGTTAAGGGGCGAACAAGAATGATACAGCTTCCTGTGGACAACTTGAGCGCTAGGGATCCTCCAGACTGTTCTCTGCGGCATCGAACTTTGTTAATCACTTCTTGGCCGTCTTTCTATAACCGCATTATCACCTCAAGCTCCATTAATCTTGCGCGCCGTTTCACTAGCACTTTACTCTAAGAGCCAATCGTGTATCAGTATCAAGCAAATTTGTTCCTAAGACAACAGCTCCATCTTAAAGCAAGTATAAGTAAATTGTATACCAAAATGTTCGTAAAAATTTGCATAAGAATTTGAAGAAAGAAGAAAATGCGTATATGAACGATATCAGAATCATGAAATTTTAATTACATTTTGTTAATAAATTTGGAGTACATGGCTCTAGTGCCGAAACTTAGGAACAACCTAATATTAGGATGGAATAAAAATGAACAGTTTATAGATAAAATGCAAATGAACGGCAATGTTCAACTAGAACTAACGTTGTACGGGCTTGGTCGAATTCGCTCTCCAAATAGCACTTGACCCAAATTCTCCACGGGAGATTCTTCTTCAGACCCAATACAAAAGTCGAAACTGAAACCATCTAGCTCTCGACAATGGAACATCATGATCTTGTTGCAAGAAGTTTCAGGTTATTTCTACTGTTAATGTAGTTTTCCATCACTAATATCGCATCAGAGCCGCTTTGAAGGGTGGGATTTGCTCCCATTCTCTGTCAACTCATTTGATTTATTCAGTTAAGTATCCGGACCAACATATTTCCATCTCAGCTCGATAGCGTACTTTCTCCATTCAGAAGGAAACGTGAATATGTAGTAGCTGCTCGACGAATATACGCGGCACTTTATGATTCGTCATCAGCTTTTTCACTGTGCGTTCCCAGTACTTCCAGCATTCAATCGATTCCGTGTCGTTTTGAACGTCATAGAATACTGGTTGAGCATGTCTCCTTGCGATCTCAAGGATAGGCCAAGCTGACTGTGGCGGTCCACAGGCCTGTCGTTGTTGAGTACCGGAGAGCGCTGGAGCTGGGCTAGCTCGCGCTCGCCGCGGCATCACAACCATTCGGCCATGGCGCCCCCACCAAAATCCAGCGAAAATATATACATAAACAATTAGAATGATCAAAATCTCTAGGCTTGTAGCACATTGTTGTAGAAGCGTTTTTCGACGAGTGAAGAGTTCTTAGTCACAAAAGCATTCCATAGAATGAAGTGCTTGCATCGGTTTACGAGACAAATTTTTCTCTGCCGTCAAAATTCCCACGCAAAATGAAAAAGCTCTCAGCGCTATTCGCTCACCGAAATAAGTGCCGTGGGCTCGACTTCACTGAGCAAAGTTAGAGGTGACTGAATGAATATTTGGCTTTTACAATGACTTGCAGTGGCCCACTTATGCGCCTGCTATCTTCCTGAGCAGGTCTCGGAACGATTCGCCGACTTAGAAAGTAACAGAAGCTTGGTGATCTTAAAGCGCAAGACCTTACCATCAACCATGTTGTGTGTCGCAGGGCGCCTTCAACCACTGCACCATATGCAGGATAAGACAAGGACACCTGAAGAACCTACCGCCAACTGTCAGCAACACCCTGGCTCGGCTCCTCACTCGTTACCTGTCAGAGTGCACAGTTTCCAGTCAACGAGAAACCAGCAAGATCGTCTTGTTGTTCAAAAAGGGAGACCTACGCCACATAGGCAATTATCGCCCAATCTGCTTGCTGTTCGTCCGTCTATAAACCTCCTCACTCGGGTCATCCTAGCGATTGACTTCCACGACGATAAGACAAATATGGTGATGAGTCAGGTACGACAAGGCGACACCATGTCACCAAAGTTATCCACTGCCACCCTCCAAAACGTCATGCAGACATTGAATAAGACAATGTGGAAGCGAAAAGCGATTGTCAATAAATACACCATCTTCGCTTCGTTGATGACATCGTCCTTACGACTAGAAGGATCACCGAGGCGGAACCAATGCCGACCGATTTCGACAACTCTTATGGAAAGATTGATGCCCGACTGAATATAACGAAAACGATATTCATGAGGGACGCATGTGTTTTGAATGCCCCCTTCACGCTTAACGAAACAAACATCTCCGAATGCTCCAATTACGTTTATCTAGATCGCGTAGTCAACATGACAAACGACTCAAGCCTAAAGTTGAGCGGTAGCGCCAGCGTCTTGAGAAGAGTTTGGAAGCATGGAGGATGTATGGAAGAAAAACAAAGAACGTTCAGCTTCGTGCCCGCCTTACTTATTTACAGACCTCGACCAGCACATTTTCCAAAGGGTATATTGCTGGTTGTGCACATAATATTCCTTAATTTCCTGACGTAATTTTGCAAAGACTTCTTCAATTATTCAGTTTCTTTCCAAGGAATAAATCTCGGCACGGATTCTTGGCCTGGCTTCCTACTAGTTGATTCGGCGATGATGTAAGACCGAAAGCAAAAGCTGAAGTAGGAGAGAAAATCATCCTCGACTCAGTAGTAATCCTTGCTCTAACATAGGCTTCAGAAACCTGATCGCTACGTTAGCGAGTCTAAAGTCGGTATTTTGGAACGCGCAGTTGCGATGTCGGTACAAAGAGTATTCCGTATCTCGCAAATGATAGAAAGTGCCCGAAGTTCTGAGCTGCGCCAACGATCGAAGGGTAAGGATGCCGTTCTACACACCATGTTATCGAAAATAAGGTGGGCCAGACACCTAAAGCGCTCTAACGACACCGATGGATGAGAGCTGTTACCGACTGGATTCCTCGGGATATCAAGCGTTCCACAGAAGGGCCACCGACCCGTTGGTCCGACTTCTTCGTAAAGTCTAGACGAAAGATATGATGTTCAGAGAATTCCTAGGGCGTGGAGCACCCAGTGAGCTACTCTTGCGCGCGATAGCGAAAAATGGAATATTACTGGCGCCTGCTGGAGTCACTCGACGATCGACGAGAACGATCGCTGATAGGGGTGGACTTCTACCTCGTAGACAAAGATTTGCACATTTTAAGTGCTTCTGCTTGAAACGATGACGTGCAATTTTACCCGACATATGTCATCCTAAATTCTGAAAGAGGCACGAATGCGCTGAAATTATGTGTATCAAATATTATGGTTTAGAGGAGTACCAAACATATTCACTCTCATATGACGGAAAACAGCAATCTACGGCTTCTCTATTTGACAATCTGATATTTCATGCTATCATCAATCAATAAAACTACAAAAGAAAAACAGATTCTTTTCGGATATCGGCGACAAATGAAGAAACCACCTCTTTAGCTGGACACGAACTTTTCATAAGAGTGTTAGTAATCGTTCGACAACTTAAATCTCTAGCCACTCCACTACGTGGATATTTTGGCAAAAGACTATTTTACAACGCCGTGGCATTGAAAATAAAATTGCGTTCGGCACCTGCCGCGTGCTATCACAATTGCTTCAATGGGAGTACGAAAAACATATGAACGGGTAAAAGAAATTCTGTAGCATCAGAGCCCTATGTTTTACCTGGAGTTTCTTCCATAGCGGAAAAAAATCTTCAATTAAATTACAAAAACCGCGCTCCACATGTGTAACACACCTCAACGCAATAGATCGTCAACATACGGAATCCACGGCAAGCCCGCCCCCTGCCTAAGCCCAGCCCACACTTTAGCCAAGAAATAATTCCCGCGTATGTGAACCTCCATCTTATTTTCGCTGCTACGCGGCAGACAAATGACCTTTCCAGAAAATGAGCACAGCGCCGAAATCATCGAGATTTACGATATTGAATGGTTTATTTATAAGTTGAGGAAAGATCTCCGTATTGCGAGAAATATGCGCGTGTAAAACACAAAGGTTTCCCTATTCGATACAGCGTTATGAGAGGGCTTCTTTCGAAAAACGGCCACGTAGCGCAGTAGCCAGAGACTTGAGTTTTCGAGTGATAACTGAAAGTGCGATGGAAAATCTTTGCCCACCTAAAGGGATCGTTCCTTCATGTGTCCTCGGATAACAGAAAAGAACCAAGAAACGACAGGCACATAAAAAAAAAAACAAAAGAAACAAGGGGAATACGGCCAACCTGTGGTATTCGTATGGAATAACGGACTGATCACTGTCCAAATGATTGACGTACAGCGTCACATCGCTCTAAATTTACGAAAGTAAAAATCCCACATAGAGATCAAATCACAGGAAATTGCAAGGAGCCTAAATGAAAGGAAATTGAAAAGAAAACCTACCGGGCATGTCGGCTTTCGGTTATGAGACTCACAGAAATTCACTGGAGCTAAACCCGGAAGGTAGAAAGCTTTACAGATGGTCGACAGCGCAATGGATAGCGTGATTGCCGACAACGTACTATACAACCAACTCGCCATCTGAGCTGATCTACTCCCCCTAGAAATCAACTTTTCTCTCGCTCTCCCTCGAAACACGAAACATCGTCAACAACACGAGTATAAGCTGGAAGAATCTCTAGGAAACTTCTAAACACTATAAGAAGACAGAGGAATTCTAACGGATAAAAAAAAAGAAACTCTTGAGTCGTATTCGTCGAAACTCCAAGAATTTCTACTTAACAACTACGGGTCAGGCGGTCAGGGTCAGGTCAGAGGTGTCCGAAGCCGGATATCGATTAAACAGGAGATCAATGAGATCAAAAAAGAGACCAGAACACCACGATGACCCCAAGGAAAAGGGACTGAGCACCCCCGAACCATAAATAATCGATGCTACGGTAGTAGATGTGCCACGCAATGCCACGCCCACGAAGCATTCTATTATAATGTCGGTCCTGCAACGACAGATTCTTTACTGTATTAGCGGATACGCGTTGGAGCACGTTATCGCCTTCGGATATCCCCCATGGCTCGCTCTATACCACCGCAGTCACTTTCAGCTTCGCCTACAGCCTGATAAGGTCGTTATTTGGGCCCTAGCAGTTCGACGAAAGTTTGAAGCTGTATTTCTGGCGAGTATCCAATTATTTTCTTATGTACTTAATTTTTGACCACTTGATTTCAATGCAAGGGTCTGCTCTTGGAGTAGGAAGATAGTGATGTTTGACTTCAGGACATTCATGAACGTCTCTCTTTGTTGCGCCGTCGATGTCGTTGTTGTTGTTGTTGTTGTTGCTCTTGATGTTGTTGTTGTTGCTGTTGTATTTGTCGATCAGATCAGCATGGAACTTATCGAACACCAATATGACCGAGACAATACGGAGCGCGTGGTGACAATCTGTAACGCAAATGTACTGAGATATCTATCTGGAATGTATGACACTCTACACATTTGTTTCTTGGTGAGTTTCATTTTAAACTGTTCAACTGAAAACATAATCCACGCAAACATGTGACGCAGGGGAGAAGTGACCTGCAGCATACATAGGGTCAACGGTTTGACCCGCGCCAAGGCACATCGAGCTTTTCGTCTCTCGGGAGTTGGTGGATCCGTTCCAGACTTGTCTGGGAGGGGTGCAACACTGATCTGTACATCGGTAGGGCACTGCGAGTTGTTGTAAAGGTCAGATATATGTGTTCGATCACCCTTAAACGAGGCTTGGAATCGGCGAATGCATGGGCATCCTTGAGGGAGATTGATCAACCCCGAGAGCTCTATCTCTTTATTCTTTCACCTGAAAAGTTGACACGTACACTTTCAGGCGACTATCCTTCGCATCTTCAGTTATGGAGTGTTTCTCTCATTTCATGATATTCTAAGTCTTCTCGTAAGTTTTGGCACTAGAACACCAAGCAGCAATTTGGTAATTTGGATCGATTTTTGGTAGCCATTCGATAGCTCAAATCTCGACAATCTTGATGCCAAAACTGGTTTTTGAAGCGGTCTATTTAGAGCGGTGTTAGAGCAAAAGGAAAATCATGTTTCGCTCTCGAAGTAGTTAGCACGTCGCTTGAATTTTGTAGGTGGTTTATTTGGCAATATGAAACGAAAAAAAAAGATTTTGTGCTAATAGAACGGTACAACAAAGTGTCCGCTACATGTTTTGCATAAAAAATCGAGAGATCTTTTTTTAGGAAAGGGAAAAAACTTCTAAATGAGTGACGCTGTGCGCAGTGATCTCAATTACCGCCTTGAAATGCGCGTCTTTCCGAGAGCCGCGCGATTTCCCTTACCTATTTAGAGAGTTTTTTTTTTCATTTTTCGGAAAAAATTTCTGGTTTTTAGACATAACAGTTCTAGAGGAGACTGTGTTTTATCGTTCTACAAGTACAAAGTTTTTTTCCTTCGTTTAACGTTGTCAAATAAACCCATCATAAAGTTTGAGCGACGCGCTGACTATTTCGAGTGCGGAACATGAATTTCTTTTTATTCTAGCAGCGCTCTGCATAGACTGTTTCAAAAACCAATCTTAATATCAAAATTGTCGAAATTCGAGCTATCGAGTGACTAGCAGTAATCCATGTATATTTTTAAATATGTTTATTGCTCTAATGCCAAAACTTATAGAGACCTATCAATTATTGCGATCATAAGGTTTTTTTTTATAGTAGATTAGTAAATGATAATTCCAGCGGGAACAGGAGCATGTTCCATTGATGGGGCTTGCATCGCACACCTTCATGGATCACTCGTTTATCGATTTTGATGAGCTCTGGAGTTCTTACAATCCTTTTGTGTACGTTTTTCTCCCCAACTGACATGCTACAACAACTTGTATCAGATTTGATTGCGTCGAGTCTCGTCCTATCGTTCCATTTCAGTTCTCTGGAAAAACCACTTCCGCAGTGGACGCAAGAAAAGCTCGAAGAAGGTGACACTATTCAGTTTCAGTTAAAATTCTACGAAGATACTACGTATGTAAGGTGTGTTGTTCAAGAGATCACTTGCTTACAAAAACAGCTTAATCTCGAAGAAAGCATAAGTCGTACAAGCTGCGTATTGTTAGAGAAATAGAAACAGAAGTGCTTTGAAGATATGAAATAAATTGCTCCTTCGTCGTTCTTTCTATACTGGATTTTCTGTCTTCCTGTTGATTTCTTCCCGACCTTGTGACTCAGTGTTGCTTTGAATATTCGCGTATAAGCACTGCTGTATTCTCCTATCTAGGTCTCACTGATTATCTCGAAAATAAGAAACAGTGGCGTAATCATGGAATACATCATGACCAAGAATTTTACATAGAATAATGTTGAGTGATATGCACAACTTTGCGCGTCAGAACGGATTCCAACTCCTGTTTCATCCTTGACGGGGCGCATGGTAACCATTGCACTATCGGTGCTCCTGTTCTGCCATCATTCTGTGTGTGAAGACTAGTTCTGTTATAATCATTTGTCTCTTCAGTCATCGTTTTAACAAATTGTAGGAATATAGGAGCTTCAGAAGGATTTATTTTAGCGCAAAAGTACGCAAATCTTTTTTTTGTCGCCTTAGAAAGTCCTCAGTCCAGCTCATATATAGTTTATTCACTTACATCTTTCTGGTAGGCTCATGAATACGCCATTCCACTTACCACTGTGTTCTAATTCTGGGTATTTATTTGTACGCATATGTGGGTGCGATCGCTGTTGGCGTTTTTCATCGGCCAGAACTTCAGCACTTATGCGAGCGTGAGAAGTCCTCTAAATGCGTTTTACCAGAGTAGTTTTTTTTTTCTCGAGAAGGCATATTTTCGTTACTTTATAGTGTAGACAAATAGGATGAGTGATAAAGGCGCATTTTCTGAAAACTTTCAATGTTGTTCAGATTAGCGAAGAACAGACGGGAATGGTCAGAACCAATGACGACGACATTGAATAGATTTTGAGAACGAACCTCATTGTGGAATGTGCAAAGGTGCCTTCATCGATATCATTGCATTCGTTCTTCTTTTTATCTCTACTGATTCGGCCAGCGATCGGTCTTTCATTATCTCATATTTCAAATGTTGTGATATTTAGGCAAATATTATCGTAATAAGGGACGATTTGTACATTGACTATCTACTTAATGGAGTACCACGGAAATTACATTCTTGTGCTTGTTGTATAGAAAACGACAAGGATAGGGTATATCTTGAAACTTTTTCAAATAAAATTCTAATTCTTCACATTATTATGACGACGATTTTTGGCGAAATACTTATCTATACCTTTTTAGGTAGCTGTGACTGAATGTGGACATTCCATGTGCCTTGATTGCTGGGGGAAATGGACAAAGGGAAAAATTGAGCCGCGTTGTTTTCTGTGCCATGAAAGTGGTAAATCATATGCCTTTTTGGTACTGTTTTTCAATCATTTTTTTTTCCTTTCGGTTTTGAATCAATCCTTCCACAGTTGACTTGAAGCCGTAGTATACTAGTAATTTTATGCTTTCAGGCCTTTATAGTGTGATTGCTATAGCTCGCGATAGCCCTTGTCCTCTTGATTACTGTCGCTCCGGAGACGGTAAGGATGACTATGTACTGGTGCCGTGTGGGTTAGTTATAATCGATTATAGCTGACTTTTTTGAAAGATTTGCAGTATGTTGGGAATATTAGGTTTTTTCGGTAAGTTTTGGCACTAGAGCAATAAGCATCAGATTAATTGACTAGAAGTTAGCAAAACTGCATAATTTTGGTATATTTTTATTGTGCATTTTCTTGCGAACATTCTGGTATCCAACTTGGTTATACTTGTTTCAAGACGAAGCTGTCTTGGGAACAAATTCGGTTGCTACTCATGCATGAATAGCGCGTAGGGAAAAGTGCTAGTGAAGTGGCCCTCAAGATTAATGGAGCTTCCTGGGAACGCGGCCGAGCACCACTGATCCTCCAGACTGTTTTCTCGAGCTTTGAACTTCGCAAACCACTTCCCAGCTGTCCTTTCTGCAACTGTATCATCGCCTCAAGCTCCATAAATCTTGCGCACCGCTTCAATACCATCTTCCCCTACGCGCCATTCGTGTGTGAGTAGCAAGTGAATCTGTTCCCCAGATAGATCCATCTTAAAGCAAGTTGTATATCAAAATGTTCGCATGAATCTTCGAAATTGAATGACAGGAATTATGCAATTTTAATCACTTCTAATAAATTTGGTATTGATTGCTCTAATTCAAAACTTATGAGAAGGCCTAATATATGAACCAAGTCCTATTTCCCCGTTTATTTAGTGTTTCTAAGGAGGATATGATACTGTGTTTCGTCAACTCATCCAACTACTAGTACATTCTTTCCAACGAGACAGTTAATTTCACTTACTTTATGTGGTAGTCATGATCAAATACGGGATTTTAGAATTATTTCTTTTTTTTCGCGGAATACTACTTATTTTTATAAAAATTTTATCAGTAAGGCGAAATCTCTGTCCATTCATATAACATTGACATGACAATTTAGTATTTTTGAGGTGTACAGGACTCAACTTTTTAGGTGTATTGTTCGCTGTATGCCCGAAAACGTCAATCAGGATGGCAAGATTTTGTGCCCCTATGAGTTATGCAGAAGACCTGTAAAAGAAAAATGGATTTTATATAGTCGGAGGGCATAATGGATCATTATCGCTCGAGCCTATGTATAGATTTAATGCAAACACATTGTTATTGACATAACTCCAAGTATATATGTTAATCAGGTACTTTTCCGTCAGATGGTTGCGATGAAGAAACGAGCCCTCTCGCTGGATGAGAAGTTTTCATGCGAATGTTAGCAGTCATTCGAAAGGCTAAATTTCTTGATAGTGCGATATATGCTCCTTTTTTAAAAACACTCATTTATAGAGCTGCAGAATCAAAACAGAATCGTATTGTACCCCTTGTCAGGTGCTTTCACTGACTTTGTTGGAAACGGAAAGCATATGAACTTGTAGAGGAAATATTGCAGTATCAGAGTCATATCTTTTGTCTGAAATTTCTTCCAAAGCGGAGAAATTCCTAACTGAAAAAGGAAGATCGCACTTTACATATGAGTCGCATGAGTGCGATTGATCGATCGTTTGGGGGACGACCAGCAACCACCCAGCCCGCACACTGGCCGAAAAACAAATACCCGCATATGTGAAACTCTGCCTTATTTTCCCAGCTACACTGTAATGAAACGGTCTTTTTAAATATCAAGCAAAGTGTTGAAATGTTCGAAATATACGCTGTCGAACGATTTTTTTGAAATTCGAACAAAGAGTTCCGTCCTGCGGGAAATATGCGCGTGTAAAACAAATTTTTTTCCTCTATCTAAAGCGTTATAAAGAGACTTTTTTAAAAAAATGGGTACGTGGCGCATCAGCCAGAGATATGAAACTTTTCATCTAGCGAAAGGAGTTGTTTCTTCATCCCGTGCCGTTTAACGAAAGCAATCTCAGTCAAAATTACGGTGAAGATATTATTCAAACAGTCTCGCAAAAATATGTTTGTTCGTTTCCTCTTCTTAGCACAGTTTCAAGCCTATCGCCTGCGCTCGACAAGAGGTTTTTATAAAGACTGTTAGTAATTATTCGATAGCGTACGTGGCTGGATTTTTGAAAGATCTTTTTTATAACGCTGAAAAATTCAAAACAGGATTATGTTCGATACGCGCACATTTCTCACCGCGCAGAGCTCTTTCTTTAGACTATAAGTAATCATTTGATAGCGTGAAATCTAGCGATTTCAATACTGTACTTAAACTCTGAATAGATCGTTCCTCTGAAGCGCAGCAGGAAAAATAGGATTGATCTATATGCGCGAGCAAGTGGTGTTTGGCAAGTTTGCGAGTCGTTGGGTGAGGCAACAAGGTGCGCTGATGCGATAATGCGATGACCGATCGATTTTTGAGCATATGAACGTGTAGAGAAAGTTTCTTATGTCTGAATGTCTTCGAGTCGCTATACGAAACAATTAAGACGTTCTGTCTTCCTGAATTCTATTAAAGTAGTAATAATGATGGTTAATTTATTCGTATTTGTGGAAAATTAGAAGTACTCAAAGTTTTTCTGTATCAGAGTCATCTGGAGTTTCTTTTTCAAGACGAAGAAACATTTCCTAACTAAATAACAAAGACCACTCTAGCATAAGACTGGTTGAAAATTGTCGATATTTGCGCAACCTCCATTGTCGCCTCACCCAGTGGCCCGTGAATTGGCCAGAGACCATCGCGCATGCAGATTCCATCTGATTTTTAGTGCTGCGTTGCAAAGAAACGCTCTTTTCAGTGTATATCCACAGCGTTAGAATAGGTAAATTCTACGCTATCGAATAATTAATTATAGTCTAAAGAAAGATCTCTGTTCGGCGAAAAATATGCGCATGTGAAACATAATCTTGTTTCAATGTTCAGCGTTATCAAGGGGTCTTTCTAAAAAGCCGGTCATATATAGAGATTTAAGTATTCGAATGATTAGTAGCACTCTTATAAAAAAACTTCTTGTCGAGCGTACAGGGTACAGCGTACGTACGGGAGTTTGAAAAGTTGTGCTATCCAGCGGAAAATAACCTTTTTTTGTTTTCTATTCTTTGGATAGACTGAAGTAGCTAGTGTTGTTTTGCCTTTGTCGTTTTCTATAATTCTTTTTGTCCCACTCTTCAACACTAATCTAGAATAAACATTATCGATGATTATGATAGACGACATAGAAATTTTAAGTGACATCATTTTCTGTCACAGTGTTTTGAAATCTTGACATTACCTCGACCTTTTGTTTCCTCGTCGCTTTTGAAGAGCGAAGAAGAAATCTTAGCTGCACGACGCTGAACTGTAAGAAATGAGTTAACACCTTGGGTACCACAGGCCCACGTTGCCAACCCCCCGCATTGCGGCGTGCGGTGATCAGCAGTCCTTCATGCCGAGTGTTTAGCAATTCCGATCACTGGAGAGAAGGTTTTTGCTTCGATCTCCTCCTCCTTTTCCACAACGGTCCACTGCACTTTTGGTATTTTTTGTTTTTAGTTCAATATGCATATTTCACTAACACGTAACACAAATGTTTCCTAAGTTCAATACTCCAAAATTCTAGTATTTTTACTGCTTTTTTCGCAGTGTTATGATCTTGCATGATGTGCTCGGTAGTGTAGTGATAGTAGCACACTTACTCGGTAAGGATGAAACACGGGTTCGATTCCCGCCTAAAGCCGTGTTTTTGTTCATCACTCAATTCTCTTAGGTATACTTGCTGAGTGATTGTGCCGCGTATAGCGTGAAAGATCAACGAGTTACGTAATGCGCCGTTATGCACTGTCGTTCACTGTAAAGAATGTTTTCGAACTAAATTTCTATAACATCGTCGAAAGAAATTTCTAAAAAAAAAAGTTGGAACGTTGTTACCCTATGGATCTATGTTCCGTATCAAAAGGTATTGAAATGTTAGACAGCTGAACGTTTGTTTCGTTTTAGTAACTTTATTATAAAGGAACCCTCGATACCAATCGACACTAAAAAGTAACACCATAAAATCAGCTGTGGAGCGTCGTGGTGGGGAGTCATATCAACAGCCTTGTTCCCGATGGCAGGCATCAGTAACCACTCGCTAAGGACTGTCATTGCCAAGCTGAACAGAACAGTTTTGACTGACAAGCCAAGTAAATGCTCGCAGTTACGTGTCAGTGACGAGCATTCGTCATTGCTGCGCATCTTACCCGTCGTGAGTGGTAATTTTTCTTCAGTTCTACGGTGGAAGGAATGCGAGAAGTACAGTATTTGGAGAAATAGGTATAGCACGCGCATAGTCAGTGGTTCGACCCTTTCCGGTTTATATTCTCTCCATCTCATAAAGGGTTGCGGTCTGGTATGAGGGATTGTTTGATAAAGCACTTTACGGTCAACATAAACCAGCGATTGCTTATGCGGGCGTGACAGTAATTCAGCGATCATTGTGTTCCAGTCAGTCGGACTAGTATTCCAAAATATTCATCAATAAAACGACGTCCTCAAGCATTGAAATGTGAGAGCAAAAAAGCTGTGTTGGGCATAGTACCAACTACCGTTTCCAGTCTTTTGAAAAAAGGAAATTTTAATCTGCTACGTTGAATGGATATGTGACACCAACTCCAGCAGAGTCTACAACATTTTGCCAAAAGTCATGAGAGTTTCGAGAAAAAAATTCATTTTGGCACCAACGACTGGTTTATGTACAAGGAGACAAGGTGAAAGTTGAATGGCCTCTGTTCCTCGGTTGTATCATGATTTGGAACGTCTTATTGTGTTTGACATCTACCTTAGGAATTGCTAATCTCACCTGCGTTCCGCTGACCGTCGACTGAGTCAAGTGAGCACCAGCGGTGCTTCCACTTCTCTCTACCACATGCAGATTCATTCCAAAGGATCCTCGTCGCTGTAAAAATTCGTTATACATCATATCTCTATTCCAGGCTTTTCGTGAGAAATCGGACCATCGAGTCGATGGCCTTCCTGCAGAGCGCTCGATATCCCGAGGAATCCAGTCGCTAACGGCTCTCGTCCAGCGGTTGTCGTTGAAGCGCATTATGTGTCGGCCCACCTTTTTCGTTATCCTGGAGTGTAGAACGGCGTCTTTGATTTTCGATCGTTGATGCAGCTCAAAACTTTGGATCCTTTCTCTCATTTGCGAGATGCGGGACACTCCTAGCACCGACCTTTTGACTGCACGTTCAATAACGGTAAGTGATCTTCCATCATGCTTACGTAGCGACCAGATTTTTGCCGCATACGTTAGGGTAGGAATAATCGTCGGATCGAAAAGCTAGGCACGGAGTCGGATGTTCTTTATCCTCTTCAGTACATCTTCGATTGTCTTAAACGTTCCCCAAGCCGCTCGTTTCCTCCTGCTCAAGTCTGGGGCTAGGTCGTTCATCATGTTGATTTCACGACATAGGCAGATGTTACTGGAGCATTCGGAAATTTTCGTTCCGTTGAGCGTGAATGGGTAGTTCAAAATCCATCCGTTCCTCATAAATATCGTTTTCGTTTGACTTAGTTGAAGGCCAATCTTTCCACAGGCGCTGTCGAAATCGGTCAAGATTTGTTTTGCTTAGCTGATGCTTGGTGTTATGAGGGCGATTTCATCAGCGAAACAAAGATGGTTCAAATCGACCATCGATTTTCACTCCCATATTGTCCCATACTAATCTTCGCATGACATTTTGGACGGTGGCAGTGAATAATGTTGGTAAAATTGCATCTCCTTGTCGAACCCCCTTCTTACGTTGATGGTAATATTGTTGTAGGATGGCGGTATTTTAGTCGTGAAATCTTTATACAGCCCACGAAGGATCGTTATGTACCGAGTAGGGATGCCCTGGTTGTCCGGAGCCTCTGTAAGCGCTTTTGTTTTTACTGAAATAAAGGCTTTCTTCAAATCGACGTAAGTGAGACACAGCGGTAGTTTGTACTCTCATGAGACTTCAGTGAGTCTTGTGATCGTGTGGCTGTGCTCTATGGTACCAAATTTTTTTGGAACCCTGCTTGATCGCATGGCTGTCCTTTGTCCAGTGTTCTGTCAATCCTGTTTAGGGTGACACGAGTGAAGAGTTTATAGACAACGTAGAGCAAGCAGATTGGGCAATAACTGTTTATGTCGTGGTCTCCCTTTTGAACAACAGCACGGTCTTACTGGTTTTCCATTGACTGAACACCTTGCATTCTGACAGGTAGCGAGTGAAGAGCCGAGCCAGGGTGTTTATGAGAACTGATGGTAGGTTCTTCTGGTGTTCTGGTATAATCCTGTCTGGACCAGGTGTTGTTCTATTCTTCACCGACGACATAGCATGCCGGATTTCAGATAACAAAAGTTCTGAAAACGAGTTCTGGTTCCTAAAATCTATTTTCGCTTCCTTCTGCATAAACATAATCAATGGGCATTCTAGGAGGCACTTAGTTGTAGGTGCAAGAGAGAAGCAGTCGGCTCGACTGAGTTCAATGGCGATATGCTTTTACCAGACTAAACCCGTTGAGGGTTTGCTCAAAGCTTCGGTAATTCATATCGAAGAAACTGTGGTGGAAAAGCGACGGCCTTGGTGGTGTAGTGGTAGAAAGTGGACTCGGTAAGGGTGAAAAGCGGATTCAACTCCTGCCTAAGGTCGATTTTCTGGGTACTACTCAGGTCTTAGACAAATACATACAGCATCATACCACTACTAGAAAGCAGTTGAAATATTACCCATACAAGAGATAGATTTTTTTTCTTGTTAATATTTACACGGAAAAATATATCCGGAAGTTCAGCAAAATTTTGTTTTAGTTGTTTTACGTAACACGTTCTCACATTTTTTATAAGGAGTCATTGCACTTCTTGCATTCGATTTCCCGTCGTTGTAGTTCTCTCATATCCATCATCTATCCAGTAAACATTTGCGTATTCGTTGAATTGCTGCTTCAGAGCTGCCGTCTTCTAAATGATTTCATTGGATGAGATCATAAAGTTGATGTTTTCAATCACTTTCTTTGTTTGCACTTTTAGAAGGCAAACCAGCCATGTTTACTTATGCTGCAAGACGATCAGCTCAGTAACAACAGTTCGTAGGGACACGATGGTTTATGCATCATTAGGGAGTGACCCAATGTTCATCTTCATAGCTGTTGTCTACGTAGGCACGAGCTCATCGCATTTCGACCACAAGGAAAAACGCCAGCACACCGAGACCACATAAACTTGGCTAGCAATGAGAAAACAAGCCAAGCTAGCGTATGTACAAATTCGAACTTGATGAAGAATCAGTAGGAGCTTGCAAGCTATCATTTTTCAATGTGGGCGGCTCCTCATTATGTAAAAAATAATTAATGAAGAGACAGCGTAAAATGACAGACATGCGACTAACGACACAGTGGAACGCCTTTATGGAATTTTTGCCCTCTGGTGCATTAGTTTCATCATAAAAGATAACAATATATTTACAGTGATATTTCGCCATTTGTCTATGTTTTTTTGAACATTGACTGTCTTGAGCTCTGGTCGAGCTGATGCACTCATCAATGATGTAGTGCATAAAAAGGAAGGGGGAGAAGCAAGGCATTGGCCTGATTCCTTCTCCGACACTCTCTTGCACTCATTCAACTGAGAACGCCATAGCTCGACCACCTCTAAAGTTGCAAGGAGTATCAAGTCGACCGGCATTGGTCGACCTTCATACAGTGGACGAAATTCTCAAACAATAGCCGAAACAACACTGAAAATGTCTAAAGACCATCGACGAGGACGATTGCGAGAAGATGAATTGAGTGCGATTAGTGATGGGATCCACAAAATGAAAATGTAATGACGGTTCGCGTCAAAAAAAAGTATTGATGTTAAGTGAAACCTGTTGGCTACGACTCATCGAGAGAATGTAACGCCGCGAAGAACGCAGTAGCAGCAGCAACTAATCGAACAATTATTGCATCATAACAGACAAATTTCGCTGGAAAGTCGTGGTATTTAGTGGCAGTTGACTAAACCGAGCACTTTGTTCCAAGGTATGAATGATAAAGTGCTCAACACATTCGGGACAAAGTGCATCGTTCTCAACGCATCTAATTCAGCGGCGAGTTTCGGCTAACTGCGAACTACGGTAATAGGTGCATGCCTCGATACAAATCTGCTATTTATTTGAGTAATTGCCATCGCTATTATTACAGCACTGCTTATTTTATAACTTCTCTACAACATCTATGATTAGCAACTTTGTACTACTACTCCGCAAAGGATTTATATGTATTAGCCGCAAATCTACCTCTCACAATCAACTTATCAACAATTTGCAAGAAACGTCCCGAAGAAGGATTGACACTGTACAAGTGCACTGTAGAACATTAACTGAATATTCGACAAGCACTCGATTGTTTTATCGTTAATTGGAATAATTCATTCGCTTCATAATTGAGAATTCATCAATCACAAACCCAGAAAAGGAGTTAAAGTACTGCAACGAGATTTACTCAATATGACGACAAGTAGAATGTGTCGTCAGAAATCGGCTGTATACAAACTTGATCTGAATTCTCATGGTGATAAATAGCAAGATTTCTGATAGGGTGTGTTTGCGCAGAATTTGTAAAATCTATGCAGAAATCTAACTACTGAGGATTGAATGGCTTACAACTCGTGATCGTCTTCTGTATAAAAACCTTATGCACCCCATTGTGAATTGCGAAGCATCTGAACTCAGATTTACTTTCAAATGGTGTTCAAACCACGATGACCAGCTGTGGTTCCGGCGAATTTATGTGCAACAGCCACACTGAACATTTATGTACGTACCAAACATTCATGAAAAAATTATTGAACCTTGAAGCAAATAAATGAAAGTTAAACAATCAATCGATACTAATATGTAACTCATAAATCAAATCAAACAAGCCAATAATAATTATAACAAATGTCTGTAACGAAATATTAGGCAACATAACAGAACATTAACACTAACTACTACACTAACCAATTAAGCAACAGTAAACACAACCATCTCAATTTCACTCATGCTCTTCCAGAACGCTTCGCTAGTTGTCAATTCAAAAAGCGAAATCATGAACCACTGGTATACTGATCTCAACTAACTAGATAAATCTTTCTGACAAGCATCACGGCGCGTCAACCATGAGACAAGTTGACTTACGCCGTTAGTTGAACATACTTATGTGGTCTTACAACTTATTTAAACTAATTTAATATGACTAATTTAGGAACAAAAATGCTGATTTTGTGGGCGCGAAGTTGAATAGTGTCGCTTGTTCCATGAACTATGACGGATTGTACCCATATTCCATTATTTGGAGTCTTCATTTCCGGCCTGCTCTAGCTGTAAACGAAGGTCATCGCCGTTATCACAAATTGTTGGTTTTATCAAATACAATGACGTTTACTTAAAGGACAATTACCATCAGTAACTGGGTTCCGGTGCAGATAGGCAAACTCACGAATCAGTCGCAGCGAAATTTCATCATAAAGGCTCAGCGATGATGTCGAAGAAGGAGAGCTGGAATAATCAAATCTGAATCCTTTCGGAAAAAAATATTTTTTTTTTCTAAATATTTTGAAGACTGATCATAATATTAGGTTGAGGAAAAGGTTTCTTAGACCTGCTGAAAACTCAGAGTTTATACCTATTCTTCAAAACAAACACCGTCATTATCGACAATCTTCTGCCAACCTTTGAAAATGATAAGAAAAGCTTAGAAAACCAATCTTTATTTGAAGCTTCACCAGGATGGTATCTTTTTCCCCATCGATTATTCTTCTTTCCGGTCGATGGGCTTTCGCGTTTGCTTGTGGCTGACGTTTCGGCAAATACGCCTTCTTCAGAGCCTGAACATATCAATCGTTGTAGCTTTATTTATATGACTATATACTAAGGGAAGAAAAAAAAATTTTGCAAATCTAAGGTATTGTAAGCGATAACTAGTTCGGGGAAACCACTCACCTTACTATCTAGTTCAGGGACTACATATGTTGTTAGCGCCAGAGTGACGTATGAGCCAACGATCTGTAAGAATTCGGATCTGCTCGAAATCGCCATTACTTGGACTTGAAATCAAAAAATTGCACACATGTCTCTTCAATTTGATCAAATGTCTCAAATCGGCGCACACGCAGGAAGTACTCCATTGAGTGGAAAAGACAATAAACCACAGTTGTTTCACCTTCGTCACCACAGATCTCCTCACCTCTTGTAGAAAGTTGCCGCTTCCAACAAAAGCGTATCAATACTTAAAACTCAATTTAGTCCATCGACATCATTTGATATCCGAGGAGTAAACCAAAGTTTGATCTACTAGAGTTTCCGTGGGAGTGCTGTCTATAGAGATATCCCTGAGATATGCCGATGAATTTACAGCAACCGATAGCGTGTGGAACAAACATAAAATTTGAATTTTTCGCTGATGCTAAGGAATTTCATCTTCGAGCTAGAATTACTCATCTTAGAGATATACCTGTTCGCTCTGTATGTGTACACTCGCGGTGCAGGTGCTTTGAAAACAGCGCTCGAATCATAAAATCTGAATTATATCGAAAATAAAAATACAATTTTCAAATATTATCGGTCATAACGTTGTAGATCAAAAAATGTACCTGCCCGCTCTGCATGCGCTGTATGTGTCCATATATCGCTCCTGATAAGAAAATTGACTGAAACGGTATTTGATCAAATTGGTAAAATCGGACTCAGTCTCTTACAAAGGATCGCTCAAACTCACCTTCCGGTCCTGGAATCCGCATCATCTGATCGATCGAAAATTGATGGTGACATGGCTTGCGAATTATATTTCCTCTTATCGTCTCCATCATTGGTCCATGTTTCTGCATCGTACGATCAAAAACGGATGGTGACATGGCTCCACGACGATTGTTTCTTGGAATCGTCTCTATCGTTCGTCTTTCCGCATCGTATGATCAAAAACGGATGGTGACATGGCTCGCGAATATTGCTTCCTCGTATTGTCTCCATCATTGGTCCATGTTTCCGCATCGTATGATCGGAAACGGATGGTGACATGGCTCCACGACGATTGTTTCTTGGAATCGTCTCTATCGTTCGTCTTTCCGCATCGTATGATCAAAAACGGATGGTGACATGGCTCGCGAATGTTGTTTTCCTCGTATTGTCTCCATCATTGGTCCATGTTTCTGCATCGTATGATCGATCAAAAACGGATGGTGACATGGCTCCACGACGATTGTTTCTTGGAATCGTCTCTATCGTTCGTCTTTCCGCATCGTATGATCAAAAACGGATGGTGACATGGCTCGCGAATATTGCTTCCTCGTATTGTCTCCATCATTGGTCCATGTTTCTGCATCGTATGATCGATCAAAAAACGGATGGTGACATGGCTCCCACCAACAACTTTTTGTTGGAACTGCCGCGGATTGTATGGTCGGTCAAAAACGGATCGTGACATGGCTCGCGACGACTGTTTGTTGCAACTGCCCCGCATTGTATGGTCGGTTAAAAACGGATGGTGACATGGCTCGCGACGCTTGTTTGTTGGAACTGTTCGAACTACACTGCAGAGAAAACCACCTGTGAAATATTGCATCAATAAGATCAATTTGAAAAATAGGTATAATATTCGCTACGTGAAAATTCACGCTATCGAATAACCAGCTGAGAGGCCACCGTATGACGCATTAGCCGTCACTGTTGCGGCAGATGCACTTGCCCACCGTACAGCGAGGAAGACGACAAAAAAAAAGCGAAGACATAAGGTGGTTGGCCCTCTCAGAACCGCGGACCAATCTTCTCCGTGTCTCTAACTCTCAACGTGACAATGCTGGGCGGTTTGCCCCAAGCACAATAATACTTCCAATACGTTTTTACGCTGAGGTTTATAGATGTTGAGGTGGTGGATCCGCGATCCCAAAATGGTTAGTAAAGGGAATCGAGTAGTGAAGTACAAAAAAATCGAAAAAAACCGGTCTTGAAAGGGCTAAAATCAAGCGCATGGAGCAAGGATTTCCCAGAACGTTCTGGTTTTTGATGCTGCATCGAATGCTAAGTATTGTGTAACACTACGTAGAAAACAAATTGTTAATGTTAGTCTAACGTCAAAATTAATACAGAGAACTCTCATTCGTCGTTGTTATTGGAAAGTTGAAGTGGGATTATGAACGAACTGTAGAAGCTTAATCTCAGTCTCTTTGTAAGAGGCTGGACGCTCACTCTGCGTGCTGTCCTAACTGATATAATTTCGAATTGTCGAGAAACTGAATGTGCAATTCTAGTGACAGTTTTCACTATACTCAGATCGACTTCGGAACGCTACTTCGTGCACTCAGAAGGTATGATATATTTGCCATCCCATCTATTCACTACAGCTATAAAGATGAAGAATTTTTATCAGGGTCAGTTACAATCAATTTCCGTTGTTCGTGCTGACACAGACTTCAACTAATGGTAGTTAAAACCTCTCTCTCTCTCTCTCTCGGAGTTGATCAAACCATGAAGTATGCGTCATACATTCGTCTTCATTTTTTAACCTCGTCTAAGGTTATTAAATGCGTATCTGGCCTTCACATTGACTCGCGGTGGCTCTCGGTGTACCGAGTCAGTGCTGCTTACACTCCCGAACAAGTCTGAGACCTGTCTAGTACCAGTTTACCGACCCCGGAGGGATTGATGGCTTGATGAGTTATGAGCGTGAGAGCAAATCACTGACCTCGTGTGCGACGCAGAGCTCTAACCACTGCGCCACATACGCACTAATTTTAGTTACAATACAAAAAAGTGTCGATTGACATTATGGTGTCTAGAAAAATAATCATATATAACAGTGGCATAGGGCTTAGTTTTGACAGACTCGGTAAAAGCTCTAATTGTCACTAAGAAAAAATAAGGAAGAGACAAAAATAAAGAGAATAAATAGGAGAAATCGAAAAAGAGAGAATGAAAGGAAAGAAAAAAAAGAGGAAAAAAAGAACGAAAGGAAAGGAATGAAGAAAGTGGGAAATGAAACGAGTTGTAGAAAATAAAGGAAAAGCAGAAAGAGAATAAGAAGGAAAGAAAGATGGAGAAACGAAGAAGCGATGAAAATGTACTAAAATCAGAGATATTAGAAGCAGAAGATGGTGAGATGACTGACACATCCAAATCTAAACACTCGACTCGTTTTTTCGTCTTGAATGGCGTAGAATAATGATCGAGTATGCCTCCTAGCAATATCGAGTATACCCTCGGTGTGGCGTTCCAAAAAGCATTCTTGTTGAATGTCGGAGAGTGTTGAGAGGTGAAGCTTAGCTCCACGCTCGTCGTGACGAGCACCACAACCACTCGGCCACGGCGTTGCCATATGTAACATCATACCACTGTTAGAAGCATTCAAGTAAGAAGAAACTAGAAATGTCACTGCTTTCAGTCCCTATAATGGGCCAGTACGAGGAATGTACGATGAACAAACGTTACCACTGAAGATTATTCCCGCGAAGAAACGAACAGTCGCCCCCAGCCTTCCTACCTTCCTGACATCTCGAAGTCGAAATTTGTGGGTGGGGGATTTAATCATTGAAAGAACATAATGGACTCAGAAAGATCTTTAATCAGATAGCTGTAAAATACTAGTGGGTTGGCAAAAACTTTCCGGAACATTTCTTTTCTGTGCAAGCTTATCGGCTTTTTTAGCAAATAAAAAACAAGAAATGATTGATCAAAATATTCCCCTTCAATTTCAATCACTTCCTCCCACTTATTCAGTAATTTCACGACTTTGAGGCGGTAAAACACGGTAGTTATGGTGGATAGTCTCAGCAGCACTCGAAACCAAATAGTACTCTTCTAGCATCAACAATCGCCTTCACCTGTCCCCCCCCCCCCCCCTCCCGATAGGATGAGATGCGGGTTCGATTGCCGCCGGAAGCGAAAAGTTTTGCACATAATGCAACATCACTGAGTACACCTATAAATATCTATAACATTATACCACCGCTATCCCCTGCATCATCTGTGGTCCTGCTGATCGCCGAGCGACTCGAGCGAATACCAGGAACACCTCCATTTTACCCTGTCACGGGCAAGAGTGACCCAGTGGGTCTTCCTCGCTCTGGAGATTAGTGATTACATTAGACTAGAGACTTCTACAGCTTCTGCCATAACTGCTGCTCGACTCTCTCTAAGGTCATTTCATATCGCTTCTCTGCTGCAGCGCATCGCAATTTCGGACGTAAGATTTCGCTTGCCTGTGGCTCGTACGATTCCATGTTGACGTATCAGCTCGAGTGTCTGCGAGGACAAGCGTCTTTTTCGAGACTTTAGGACTCTCTGATTTCATAGCGCTAAAGTGAAGAAGTGAAGGCATTCAATAAGCCGGTCGTATTGCTCGTCAATGCTGTCGACAACGGTGTCTTCCCAAGAGCCGACTAATGATTTGAATACATCCCAGTTATGGCAGTTCTGGTACTTCGTTCTTCCAAAGAACATCCGACTCCGTGCCCACGTTTTCGACTCGACGAATGTTAGTTATGGCGCAGAAATGTGCCGCTTCACACTATCTTGATTAGAGAGTTATGACATATATAAACAGCAAAATGCCTATATTTGGCATACTTGGAAAAAAATTGTAGCTGTTTTCGACGATAAAAATAAAGAAAAGAGGAAAATTAAGAAGATAAAAAGGAAGAAGGAAGGAAAGAATGAAGGGAGAAAAGAAAAAGAAGAAAAAAGGTGAGAAAGAAAACAAAGAAGGTAAGAAAGAAAGAAATGAAAGCAGCTGAAGAAAGATAAGAAAGGAAAAGGAAAAAAAAAAGGTAAGAAGTGAGAAAGATTGAAAGATATCCAGTGAAGGCGATATCGAGTGCTTTGTAGACTGTATAGAACAAGCTATTACACGACGATGTAGATCACAAACGGTATTTCGAAATTATAAGATTACTGCTATTTTCGCAGTGTTATGATGTTACTTATATAACTAAGAGAATTGAGTGGTGAACGAAAACACGGCCTCAGGCGGGAATCTAGCCCGCGTTTCATCCTATCCGAGGACACGTGCTCGACCACTACACCACCATGGCACATTTGCACGACCACTCATTCTTCGACATCTTTATGCGCCTCGGTGGTGTAGTGGTAGAGCACGCGTCCCCGGATAGGATGAAACGCGGGTTCGATTTCCGCCTGAGACCGTGTTTTCGTTCACCGCTCAGTTCTCTTAGCTATATAACAAACAATATTTGCAAAATTTTTGCAAAACTGCCGATACCGTTACCGAAAATGAAGGGTGTCTACTCTGCCACTAATACCGGGTGTTGATACGAAGCGGCTACGAGTCGATCGATACCGCTGCTGTCGCTGTAATCGACCTTACGATTGGAGCGCACAATCTCCACAAGATTTTCGTAATGAATTTAAGACTTTTTTCATCAGTAAAAAAAATTTTGTCATTAGCAAATGATGAAATTTGGAAAGGAAACCTCAGTAAGGGTATTTTTGGTTGAAATATACCAAAACAATCGTGAGATGTTCGTCATCAAAGCTGATACTGCACATTGCAATACGGTGCTATATCGTGGTCAATTTGGAAAAACTTTTTGTTATTAATGTGCTTTAAGGGCTGGAGCTTGTACATAGTTGTATAGGAGGCTTCGTTCTATCGTCTTATGGGTGTAACTATATGCATGTATATATGTGCATAGTATGTGTGTATGTTGGCGTGTACGTGTATATAAGCATATATATATATATATATATGTGTATATGTGCATACATATGGGGACACCGTGGCCGAGTAGTTGTGGTGCTCGTCGCGGCGCGCGTGAAGCGAGTTTCATTCCTCAACTTTCCGGCAGTAAACAACAACGCCCTATGAAGCGCCGCAGCTAGGTTCCCCTCAGGTTTGCAGACTTGCTCAACGAGTATGTACTGGCTGCTCAGTAGTGAGCTTGGGCTAGTTTTAAGCACCGTGAGTTACTAACTCAAAGTAGAATGCTCTCTTTTGCCCGAGTTTGCCACGCGGGACTTTTACGAAGAACAGTTAACGCTTGAATTATAACTGTTAATAGCAATAATGACATTACAGTATAAGCGAGCCGACGGTATATAGTTAAGCAAGTAGATACGAAGCTGTACTGTTAACTGGAATACTGGAAGGCACGAAATTAGCGGAACATTGCTCAGAGGATATTGCCGTCGCTTGATCCCTTGACTCACTATATATGGAACGATGACAAACAGTCTCGCCAACCGAAAATAGAAACAGTATTGTAGATAACAAGTGTGAGCACAAAGAGCTCAAAGGATTAATGGAGAATATCCGATGGTGAGAAGCTTAAAAAGTTGCAAGCAGACGCTACGATGAAAATGAAACAAAGGAGTCTCTACTGTACTCACTTGGAAGCAATTTTATCGTATCTAGGAGCACACATTCAGTATAACTTCGTGTGATCAGTTAACGTAAATGTTTGAGAACATTAAGTCAAAATAGCAACGATTAGGTATGACAGTTGATGCTGGAGGTACATAATGATAGAGAAACAGTAGCTATGGGACAAGTGGGTCTCGAACTCACATTTCACCCTATCCGGGGCGCATGTTCGAGCCCTTGCAATATCCTATCTCTGGGTACATCAATACAACATACAAGCGCCAAACGCGGTCAAATATAATAAATCTGTCTGATCATCAACACCCAATAGCTGTAAGTATGAGTGGGTTAAATGTCTCCTGCGACTACCCACGCAATGTTTGACTGCTGACACATAGATGCGTTGCAGCGTAGAAAGAGTGGTGTTAAAACGGGCGTCGGTAGTGCAACAGTTTCAATACGCGTTCCCGGATAAGGTGAAATGTGGGTTCGAGTCCCAGCTGAAGCAGAATTTCTGCATATCACTCTACATACTGGGTATATTAGTACATCATACCTCCGCTAAACACGGTCAAATAGAAAAAATTCTGCTTGATCATCAATATTCGGAAAATAGTTGCTATAGGTCCTTTGCGATGAGGATGACATGTTAGTCTGCATCACCGCTGGGGAAACCGCTATGACTCATTGCTTGATAATGCTCATTTATTACAAGTAGAATATTAAGCATTCGATGATGTGCGATAAAATCATGACTGACAGGGAGAATAGTAGTTATTCAAGGGAATAACTGTCATACTACCGTTCCGCAAAGATACTCACGGAATTCTTATTTCGTTCAAATGACATGGATACTTTACGACATATTTTTCATGAAATTACGATTTCTTGCGGTCCAGTCTTGATTGTTTGTAGTGCAAGGAATTCACCACGAGGATGCTTGCACTCGTTGAGTTCACTGTCGAATTACTCATATCTGTCGGCGAATGCCTCGTTGCTCTTCCTGACGAGATTGTTATCCTGTTCTTGGAATACACAAGAGTGTCTGTGTGCTCCATTGCCTGTGCGATTTGCATGCATGTGACTTCGCTGTTGAGATGCTGCCTAGACCTTAGTATCCATGGAGGAAATTCATACTCATCGTCTTCCTTCTCTATGTTGGTAATATCGCTTTTAACTTCATTATCATCCAAACTTTTTTCGGACCTTCATCTTCTTCCCGGCGTTAAGCAAAACTAATGGAATAGCGGGTGCATTGTATTTTAGAAGATCGCCCTCTAGCGATTCTCCATCATCAGTGTCATGGGATGAATCGTCTGTCTCTTCTGTGTCGTAAATATCGACTTTGATTTTTCGTTGATGGTCTTTAGTTTCGTTGCATTTTCCCTGCTCCTTTGAGCAAAAGTCGGGAATAATGGTTCATTACATATTGTGATTCTTTATCACCACTACAATGAAATAGGCTGTCGTTTTTTTGCACTGATCATCTTGATCTTCATGAGTTGGTTGACAGATATTGTGTAGAACGAAATTGTCTAGGCTTTGCTGCAGTTGCAACCGCGCGTTGCGACACTATGTTTTCCCACGGTGATTTTGCCTTTTTGGAGCTTACATCATCGATCGTGGACGGGCTTGTCTTCCTTCCCTTTGTGGAGGTTTTCGGCTTTGTGGAAGGTGTCGGTTCGTTCCGTAGTCGTTCTGCACACAGATTGACGTGTGGTGTCCGTGCTTTCTACGCGCACGGCATGGGCCTGCTCTGCACTCGGGAAACGATGATACGATGAATTGCAATTGAAGCCAGATTACGATATTTCATCACTTGCACTATTTTTGCTGAGTTTTTATCGTAAACCAGTCAATGGGTAAGAAATGTTTTGGCTGTCTGTAGAGGGCTTCGGGTTAGTCATCTGCCTAGTCGTACTAAAAGTATAAATACAGTTTACTCATGAAAATCTTTGAAGGCTCTTGTGTATTTTCTCTGACTGACAGTTTGATGTATTTCTATGCGCATTTGTTGGTAACGTAGGTATGCTTAACTGGATTTGAACAGTCAGCTCTTGGGTTATGTATTCCTAAATTCCTTGGAGGTGCTTCTCTGTCTTGCATATCTCATTCGCCTCGCATTATTATTCTCTAGGTGTGTCCGCCGAAATTCATTCTGAACTTCTTTAGAAGCTGTTGTTGCTGATACATGTTATCGACCTGCTCTCCTTTGTGATATAATTGAATGACTATCGAGTGGAGAGTTTCTCGGAAGGTTTCTTGATTTTCTTGTCGATTACTGTCTGTTCGTATTTTGTGTAAGCTCCAGTAACTGATTCATTAGGACTTATCTCTGCTATATTTGGCCTTTAGATAATGAATCATTTATTTTCACCACTGGATATGACGCTCGCTATATTTCGCATTGTTTTACAAACGATTTAGCTTTTTCATGGCAAAAGTTCAATAAGTATCTCAATTTCGAAGTGAACGCCTACTTGCTTTCAACGGACAAAGTGCTCGAATGTCCTAGAATGCTTTTGTGATTCAGTAGTGAGAATGTTCATCCTGCCACGCGAAAGACTCGGGTTCGACTCTCCGCCAGTGCACCAGATGTGCTCACGAAGAATCGTTAGCTACTGAATAGGGACGCTCTAGCTGTTTAGAGCTTTTTAGCTTTTTTCAGTTGAATCAGAAACTTTCTTCAAATCCATGGAAGTGAAACAGACGGTTTTACTGTACACTTGTGAACCTCAAATGAGTCTTGTTATCGCGTTGATGTAGACTGAGCGTTTTGAAAAACTTGCTTATTCTAATATTGTCCTTCGTCCAGTGATCTGTCAGTCCTGTCCAGAATGACTCCAGTAAGAGTTTATAGACGACGGATAGCGAGCAGATTCGGCATTAGTTGATGTTGTAGGGATTTCCCTTTTCAAGTAATAACATGGTCCTGCTGATTTCCATTGACTGAGAACCTCAATTTTAACAATGTAAAGAGTGAAGAGCAAAGTAAATGTTCTGCTGAGAATCAGCAAAAGGTTACTCAAATGTTCTGGTCCTTATGCTCTCTGGACAAGATGTTATTCTATTGCTCGTCGACGAGATAGCGTATCGAATTCCTGAAGAGAGAACGGGTAAAACAAATTCATGCTCTTTTATTTCATATGGCAGAGAGAGAGTCGTTTCTATTGAAAAGATCCGCGTGGCAATCTAAGAATGATTTTCTCCAATGTCTTTCCGAAAACTGGAAGTGCTCCATCGGGACATCGCAATCCATACATTATGGTCTTCTGACTAGTGAGCCCCGTTAAGTCTTGAAAATGCTTTTCCCAGCTTCTGCGGTTTTGGCCATTATTGCTGCTTTTCTTTCACCCAAATCTTCCTTTATCGCATCTCTGCACCGCTTTGCACTTCCGTAAATAAGTTTTCGAGTGCCTGCTGCTCATAAGATTCTACAGGTGGCTTGTTAGCTTATGTGTTTGTGGATACAAACGTCTCTTAATGACCTCAGAACTCTCGGCTTTCATAGCGCTAACGTCAAGATGTTAGATGAGCTAGTAGTATTCTTCGTGGATGTTAGTAGTGACGGTATCTTCCCATAGAGCCGACTAATGATTTCAATACATCTCAGTTTATTGCAGTTTTAGAAAATCGTTATTCAAATTCAGCTGTTTTCTCTCGTTTTGGCAAGAAGTAAAATGTTGCGTAAAGGAGGTTAAGGTCTGAATCAGTGTAAAATTTTTGAACAACAGCGGTACCAGTTGAGCAAAATCTTCAATTTACTAAGAAATGGTCTGTTCCTTTACGGTACTCTTCATCAGGAGTCCGCTTATCCACCATTGAGAGCGAGGTAGTTGGAATTGTAAATTACCATGGGTGGTTCTGGTAGTCAAGATAAACTCAGATAATCTCTCTCCCCGTTTGTTTCAATCTAGTCCGCGTGTAGCAATGTGGCGCTTTCATGGTGTCTCTCTAAGCCCAATTCCAGCGTTCAGAAACTCCAGCGATATCATGGAGAATGTACGGTCTTCACTAAAGATTTCTTGGGTCTTCATAGAGCGCTTCAACGTCGCTTTTGTCATAGTTTGATGTTAGTACGTGAGCAACGAAAATGGTGAAGCCGACATTGATACACATCGTTCTAACCGTAATCATCCGATCAGAATTATCAACTGTTCAAATGTGTCGATGTTGATAGTTAAATTCGTTTTGACAAGAGCGCCTCTCCAATCGCATGTTCAAAAAACAGTTCCTTCACGATGTGATAAACATAGTAGAAAAGGTGCCGTCTTCTCGTCCCACCCAGGCCAATGACGTCGCACTTGATCCTTATTGATTGAATTATAAGATATTTTAGAGAAATCGTATACAGCGGTACGTGCGTTAAATGAGGAGAGTCAATTAAGTTTTTTTGATTTTGGCAGCCTAGTATCGCCTTGAAATTTCGGGAACCTCTCCCTAATTATCATTTAGAGACTACCATACAAAAAACTCTCTCGGGGTCGGCGGAATGAGTCCCATTCTAAAACTGTTTTTACCTTCGTCATTCAAGGCATTTCTTGCTGAGCTCTGCACGTGGGGAATGAGTATTCACAAGTATCTTGCCAGTCTCTGGCTAAGCGATGGGAACAGCTTTTTTGTTGAAAGCGACTGCGAAACCTCCTACCACATACTTCCCAGCGCTTTATTGCAGGTCTTTGGCCAATTTGACTCTTAGAGATAGAGGTCTGTCAAATGGGCGCTGCAGAGATAGGAAGTGAGCCCCTGAATCCACATGCGTCCTTGGCAAGCACACAGACGCTTTTAGCTCGCGTTTCACCCTTTCAGGACCACCAGTTGTATTCGCCATGCGCAGTGCAAATAATAGCCAAAAGCAATTTCTGTTATTTGGTTAGAATTTATTCACCGCTTTGAATGTAAATTTAAGGCTCTTTGTAATTTTAAAAAAGGTTACGATTTTCTCTACACACTGGCATGCTCTTGATGCAAATATAACGTTTATGTTTGAATAAAAATCTCACTCCTACTGCGCAATTATAGTGATGTTGACATTCTGTCAGTTGTAATGCCTTGCAAAATGAATATAATGGTATCAATTTATCACTTTTAGTCTATTACATATAATACTATAAAGATATAATTGCGAGTGAAAAATGGAAAATAATGAATAGTTTGTCAAAAATGATGTTGCATAGTGCATACGATGCCAAGTCACCGAGAAGAAAGCATAAAAAAAATATTTCAGAATCAAGTCTTATTCGCTGCACAAAGTCTTCCCCCTAGAGTTTCAACAGTCAATCGACTGCTCAAATCCTGGTAGTCAAAATGCTTTACTTAGCTTCCAAAAAAGTTTTGTAGCGTGCTGTAACAACGACAGTAGGACCATACTTTACACCCGGCATTCTTTGTTTGTTCGTGGCTTGTGTTTGTACAGCTTTTCTTCCATTATCTGATTAGTTTTCTATTCAGAGTTTAGAGCCAATTTGATACATAAATCATGGCAATTCAAAGACATAATTTTTTTTCAAAAGGTTTTCTATGGCTGTCGTAAGAGCAACAGAAAATATTTTGTTAACCTTTAGAGTTTTCTGCGCACATAATAAATGTACATGCACCAAAAGCGTAAGAGCATGTAGAGGCAATCCTATTGTATCTGAACATAAGAATAAGTCTGGTTTTTTTTTCTTGCGACAGATGCAAAATTTTTAAGTGAATAACCAAAACTGCGCCCCTTCTGATAGCGCTGCGCGTAGCGATTTTAGTTAGCGCTCCGAGAAGTACGATATTCGTTATTCATTTGGAAATTTTCTCCGTTTCGGAAAAATTTTCAAGTCTAACGTAATTATGGAAAAGACATTGCTTGATCGTTCTAATGGTATCAGCTTTTTATTTTCTTTCTCCATAGCAAATGGCTGTCTAATTGTCGTTAGATTTTTAGAAACCATATACAGACGCCAGCTCTGCATATACGTCGGTGGTAAAACGTATTTTCATTTCGCTATTGCTACATCGAATGAAAAAGTTCTTTATAGAAAACGTATGATACTACAACTAACATTTTTCGAATTATACAAAGATTATTGAAACTTTGATAAAAACATCTTGCCGGCGAAATTCAAGCAACACGATGAGAAACAAAAAGCTGTAGAGATGCCTGTTGAAGTGGCAGTCGGAGGACGTGAGGCCTGGCGAATCTGAAAAATGAGGCAAGAGTTCGTAGCACATTTCGTCCAACTTTTGGAGCTTTCGTTTGCCACGTGCGGCTGTCGGCTGGCTGTAATTAAACCGCCATTACTTTTGGTCCAAATTTTCCACCCTCCTAATCTGCTTCTTTTACGGTCGGTCAATATGTTCTTCATCTTCACAGCTCTCATCTACTTTACGACAGTTCTTGGACCACAGCTGCTATCTACGTTCCCTAGCAAATCAATGGGCTACATGCGCTAATGATGTTATAGGTTGTTTCTGCTTCTTACGACTCATTTTAAACTCACGACCTGAAAACAACCAACTCTTTTGCACCTATTGATGTCTTTTCCACAGTCCAAAATGATTATGCCATAAACAGCAAGTAAAACATCATTAGCACAAAACATGGTGCAGGAAATAGGCTCTAAAATGGCATATAACATTACTGTAATCATTTGAGAATTTATTACAGTAATAACCGACACATCTCAACAACGCATAAACTACCATTAAATTTGCAGCAGCCTAATAGAAAGCACTGCTTTAGCAAGGGCGCCGGTCACATGTATTTTTGTGAACGAACAGCAACAATGTCTTCAAAGATTTGTGATCAAATTAGCTCTACTGATATAAACCTCGACTGATGCCTCACTTATTAACGTGATAGATGGGCAGTGTGCTAAGAGTAATTATGTAACATTTGAGCAAATTTTAGGTTTGAAATTGGATTTCAAAGTATTTGTAGCAGATTTATGGCGTCGTGCATCGATCTCAATACGTCGGCGATAAAGAAAAATGATCTATATCTCCAGTGTAGAAAACCTGTCGTGTAATTGAGAAATGTGATTAAACAAGAGGTGTTTTATCATTTATTCCAATTTGTGAGGGTTCACTGCGGTCACAACGCCACGAGTGGATTCTTACTTTAAAGTCGGCATGACGCTATTTTGTCATTATTTGATTCCCAAGGAGCTGTGTGATTGAACAAGAAGAGTTTGTCCTCAAGCCTTCCCACATGGGGGCGCTTCCATATACGGTTCTTCTGTTGAAGTTATAAATCTAAAAAAACGCTAGTAGTCTTAACCAAAAATTAACTGTAATAATAATAATAATTTTGCTGATGTTAGTATAGTTAGTATTATCCACCTCACTGATCTTTTCCATTCTTACGCGCTTTTAAAATAGCTATTATTCGCCCCATTGTAAGATGCTCAATGAAGAAAGACAAACTTTCTGTACGTTTTAGAAAAAAACCTTGAATGGTTAACAGATGCAAAATATTAAAAAAAGATTACTTCCTCAAAGGCCCTGCGCATTCAGTCATTATGCAATATAGAAAAAAGTTATATGGTTTTTTGGGGTATGCAAAAATCTGTCTGGCCTAATTATGTTGCAAATCAGTGCTTCTCATCCTCCTAGACAGATTAGCTAATTATTTCATTAAATCCGCAGGGCTTGAAAGTGTAGCTTGTCCAGTGTTGACAATGTAGCCAAAGACCACGGAATTACCGAAGTGGACCCCTAATGTGTAGCGCGTATACGTTTTATTGTGGTGCAACATGAAGCCTCAAAATCTCACAGTGTAATGGTCCTATCTCAATTCTTTCTATTTTGACTGCCACTTGCAGTGGTATGATGTTATAGTATACCAATATGTGGAGTACTGTGCAAAAACGTTTGCGTCAACCGGGATTCGAACCCGGGCAGACAACGCGTTATAGCGTAAATAAGAGTGCTGTGCAAAACGAGCGTCGGTAGTGCAACGGTTAGCATACGCTCCCGGAAAGAATGAGATCTGGGTTCGAATCCCGGGTGACGCAAACGTTTTTACACAGTACTGCACATATTGGTCCTATCTCAATTAATAAGGCTTATCATAAATTCAAACAAGTTTCCTTGCACTAAAATGGTTCAAATGCTTTGACTTTGCATGAATCATAACTAGTCCATGCCTGGTGTCATGTTCATACCTAATTGTAAATCAAAGACTAACGTGGGAGGCTCAAGTCATATATAACTCATGCGTGATCGAAAGTAGTTTATCAACGCTAATTCTAACAAATGTGTTTCTGCACATAGTCGCTAGTATTAATTGAAATAAGAGCACTTGGAGCTTAATCTTCAGAAAAGTCGCATTTCTGAAAGGCATTTACGATGTTCAATAACATCTGTACAAATTTGAGGAAAGATAATTTAATAAGCATAATTTCGTAAAAAACCAAATGTATCCTACCTTTCGTTTTGAGTGTTTTCTCAGGACCGCGCTCAACTTTCATTACGCCTGATAAACATTTTTTTTTGAGAAATGTATGTGTTCTACTATAGCACAGCTTATAGAGTCCGATGCACGTGTTTCGGCTTTGGCAGACGAAAAAAATTGAATATCAGGCATATTGAAAATTGAGCGTGGTCTCAAGAAAACACTCGGCATAGAAGGTATGATGTACGATATCATCCAAGAGCATCGAGTGTAAAACACTGCTATTTAGTGCTAATCCACCTAATGGCACGTATAAAATGTTCGCCGTCGCCAGCTTTATAAAGCGGTTGTGTTTTCCCGAGAGAATTGGCTAAAGACGAAGGGTACTGCCCAACTGACAAGGCTGTCAAGGGCGAAACACGTGTATCGGATTGTATAAGTTGATCTATAATAGGCCACATGCATGACTCAAAAAATGATTATCGAAACCAAATGTCTTTTTGAAACCGTCGGCTCATCAGGTACGAAAAATTTGTCGAAACATTAGAGTTGCTGCAAATTCGACTCAAGGATAATATAGTTACGAACATATGCAGCATAAGTAAGTATGAGTATGTTTTCAATATACACATTTTGTGAACAATCGAGTTATCAATCACGTAAAGCCATATGTTCCTTACAATAATTAGAACCATATGTCTTCAGTGCATGATATCAAGAGATAGAATTAGCAAAACGACGAATCTAATGAAATTCAGTTTTTATTTTCTCAAGATCTGCTTAGACATACACATATTCGAAGTTCTACAAATTCATAGACGTCTAAAACCTTCACACATCAATATCGGAGTTATAGGCGATGTGGTACAAGACGGCACCTGATGATCGAAAACGCATCACTTCAGTTATCATCACGTATGCATCGTCAGTTCCGTCATCGTCATCCACAGAACCATGGGGAGTGTGCACGTTTTCGTTCATGCTCGGGTCTGATTCGTTACCAATGTCCTAGTCAGCGCTTACAGCCATGCCTTGGAGCATGGCTTCCAATTCTTCATCTTCAAGGCGTCCCAGTCTTTTTATCCTAAGACTTCTCCGTCTTTTTCTCTTGACATGACGGCCCTGAAAGGTAAGATCTAAAATATTCGCAAACCACATAGCAAGTTGTAGTTGTAATGGAGTAATAAACTCACATCGATAGTAGGATGAAGCAGCTTTACAATATCCTCCATAATAGATATTATCAACAAATAACACCTTTACAAATTTCATCTTTCATACGGATCCAATTTCTCACAGTAACCTAGAAAATGGACAAAATTATACGCACTACATTTACATTACCCAGAATATGCAATGGCTAATATAGCTTGTAGCTGATGTGAAATCGCCATATTTTGTGAACTTGATACAGCAGCCAATCCGGCGCATTGTTATGCTGATACAACGATAAAATGGATAACCTGCTCTACATACTACTTCTCTGAATACGATTGACCCTTCTTGCGCAGAATTTTCTGTAATCCAAAAGTTTCCATCTTCCTCGAGTGCGTCAATATATAAATTATAGAAATGAACGAGTCCCTGCTATAAAAGCCTGGTTATGGTAAGAATTGGCGATGACCTGGCATCGCATGCATTGTGCATCAACTTTTTTGACATACTGGTCATTGTTTTACAATTTCCAGTCAATATTATAACTCTTAAGTGTTTTTTATAATTAAATATATCGAAACTGATCGATATTTATCACTATACATTTTGGACAACTTATTATGATTGACAAAATGCCAACATCACTGTGATTTCGTAGTAAAAGAAAGCTTTTCTTTTTGAAAATATACGTTATATATGCACTAAATACACTCGAGTGTGTAGAGAAAATCTTAAACTATCGAAGTATTACTATAAACTCCAGACTTTCATCCAAAACGAAAAAACGCTAATCATCAATTGCCAAAAATCGGCGATTTGCACTTTGTCTGGCTATTATAACTGGTGGTCCCGAAAGGGAAAAGCCCTATTGTTATAATAGGTAACACGGGTGTTCTTCTGAATGAAATTCTGCTTGCTCCCCGAAATACGTGTCACGACGAAAAAACTGCTAGAAATAAGCTAGCAGACTTTAGAAAATTAAAATTCAATCTTTATGTAATCAAAATAAATTATGTCGTAGGCAAAATCCTGTAATTTTGTAGACAAAACCACTAGTTCTAAATGCTTTCGAACTATCAAATTCAACAATTACCTTTGTGTGCATCGAAACCACTGTACACCGTTCGTTGTGTTATAGACATCAACATTATACAAAAATTGATAAAGTCAGCTTGACGAACACTACACAATTTTATCTTGACAGAAGAATCATATTCGGTTTACAAGCAATTTCATGCATATGTACATCATTATCCATCAGAATTATTCTTGTTCTGACTAATGACATCTATGCAAATCTGGATACGCACGCTGGACCACCACGATCGTTCGTTGCTTATCCAGAATTTGTAAAGGCCATCCTTAACATCATAAATGACTGGCTTGTCAGATGGATGATAATTTCTATTTGTTTACCTTTGCAATCTCTGCGCTGTCCTCTAACGGAGCAGTTGTCGGCCCAGGTATCCATGGGAAAGTGGGTACCACTTGGTCCATTCTGAAAGTTTTAAATATTCAATGTTATTTCAAAAATTATTGCTCTATGGAATTTCACGCAAGAACAATACATAAAAATGACCTTAGCGAGATGGTTACAACAATATCTCTAATAATGGATATCTTCAATGATAAGAAAACAAATTGATCACACTGTTCCTTGGTGATTCGTACAATCGTTAGATATGCAATCCATGAAAGCTTGTGAAAAACATACATGTTAGGTTGTCCCATACGTTTTTGCAGAAGAGAAGCAAACACCAAATTTTTTAATTAAAAGTAATCAAAAATGTACGATTTTGGTATCGTTCGGTTGCACATTTTCTTGCAACGTTTTTGTATACAGGTTCCCTACAAATGCGCTAAGATGGAGCTGTCCTTCGAACAATTTCGCCTACTACTCATGCGCGAATGGCGTGTTAGAGGATTTGAAAACGCTTTTTATAGCGTTGTAGCAGTGATACTAAATTATGCTTCACACGTGTCTAGCTTATCGCGCTTATGTCTCGCGGGACAGACCTCTTCCCGCAAACTATTAACAATTATTTGAAAGCATCAATCTCAATGATTCTAAAACTATAATTGGACGTCAAAAAGGCTTCTTTTACAGCTTTGTAGCTCATAAGGTAGGTTTGTGTTTCACACACGGATATTTCTCGAAGGCAGAACTTCTCCAAAAGACTAATAGTAACCATTCTATAGCTTATGTTTCTGCGATTACAACATTGCGCCATTTTATTCAAAAGCCGTTTTACTGCCCTGCGGCAGGGAAAATAAGATTGAGCGCCAAACAGGCAGCTAGTTGCTAATCGGCTAGGGTGTCTGAGTGACTGTGGATCGATATGCTATCAACAGACCGCCCATGCGTGGCCTCCATGTGGAGTTTCTTCTGCTTGGAGAAAAATGTAGAGAAAACCTCCGACTCTGATACTCGAAGATTTCCTCTACACGTTCATAAGCTTTTCGTGCATAGCGTAAGCTGCTGAGGGTTAGGCTTCCTAGGATTGAGCTTATAGCGGATTTATCTCGCAATACAAAATGAAAATGAAAACCCTAGGATTTGAAACCGTAGTAAAAAAATTTCTTCCGCAATTCTTATACAAAAAATCTGAAAATGTCCACGAAACGATGGAAAAATTCTAAATAAACGGCGTATATGTGTGCGATAACGTGCGACGCGTGTGAGCATGACGCTACTCCTTTTTTTTACTATAATGGTATAATACGGCCTTTGCGAAAGACAAGAGCATATTACTAATATTATAGCGTATCAGCTTAGCATATAGCCGAAAATCTAGTGAAAGTCTTCGTCTAGAAAAAGCGGTCTCTTCAAAATTTGTGCCCGGTCTCGGAAAAGAACTGATTTTGCTTACAATTTCCTAATGCGCCAAAGCATCTAGAAATAGATCATTTGATTCTTGGCAAGTATTTTTTCCTCAGTTAGGGTTCACAGTAGGATTTCAACAAGGATCTAGTGCTTATCCTGCGCAGAGAATCGTGAGGTATCAGTATGAAAAAAATCTCAAAGCTTCCTTGAAACAGGAAAAATTTTTGAACAAATGACTAAAATCGTACTTCACTTTGATTTCGGTTTGAACATCTCTTATATTCTTATATTATATTATTATCCAAGTCAACTAATAAGAATTCTGACCAACGGATCCGCTGCTAGAAAAACATTCTTTACATACGACATCGCCAAAACCTGGCAGCGTCTTCTCGGCCTCAGAACATCTTCGATCGGCTGGTCACATTATTCATTCATTCCTACTTTGTTTATTGACTCGGTCTCAATATCATTTCCGATTTAATTGGAAGAAATCCGACTGCTAAGGCCGGATGCCGAACTAATTTCTTGGAAAAGACATCATCAAGATCTGAAGATCTGGAAACGCCCTTACAAGGTGCCGGAGGCCATCATTTATGTGTACTTCTCGCGGAAAATTTCTAGACCAGTGTAAGATGTCGCGCACAGTCATCATCCATGGAAAAGAGTGGCCGAAAATATTTTCGCAATATCGTTCAACCTGCTTGTAAGCATACTTTACAAGTTTTTTATGAAGACCATCCTTCTGCGCATATCAAGAACCTTGCATGAGGCACAACCAGTCAAGCAAACAGAATTTCGACAAGGATTCTGCTGCATGAACCACATCCGAACTGTGTCGTGGGTCATAGAAGTCTGTCGGAAATACCACCTGCTTCTAATCCTAGCTTTCATCGACTATGAAAAAGCATTTGATTGCGCCGAAACGAGAGACAGTCCTATCAGCGCGTGTCGATCAAGGAGTGGATCCGCCTTACATGAAAACTTTATCAGACTGCTATCAGAACTGTCACGAAAATACAGCTCTTTCATCGACCTCTCACCATACCCATTGGAAAAGGGTTCGACAAGGTAATACGCTATAGCCAAAGCTGTTCATCGCCGCACTGCAATGGATAATGAAATCAACTGATCAAGACGAGAATGGCATAGGCATCGATGGGGAACTTCCATCAAACCTTCGTTTTGCGGATGACATTATTTTATTCTCGAAAAACACTACTGAAGCAGAGATGATGCTCAACGAACTTAACGAAGCGGGGAAGAAGATCGGACTACGCATAAATCGCATGAAGATCCAGTTCATGAAAAACGAATGGTAGAATGATGAACATATCAAAATGGAAAAATCTTCAATTACGGAGACCTCCTCGTACGTGTACCTTGATCGTTCGCTCAATATGGAGAACAATATGAAGGAGGAACTTGATAGAAGAAGGAAGGCAGCGTGGGTTGCACCCGGGCCTCTCAAAGAAGCCACCGACCAAATAACGGACCCAAATTACGCGCTGATCTTTTCGATTCAACAGTGCTCTCCAGCGCTCTGTTATGCAGCAGAGACGTGGACTGATACTTCGATCACTCAAGACTACTGCGAACAACTCACAAAGCGCTTGAACGATGTCTTCTGAAAATCAGTCGACACTCACAACACCTAGCCGGCTTGCGCAGCTCAGATCTCAGAAATTCATCTCATATTCGTGATCCGGAAGAATTCACGTCGATAGCGAAGCACAGATGGGCCAATCATATAGTGAGAAGATCAGACGACAGATGAGACGAAACGAACTGTAGAGTGGACGCCACGAGAATATGCCCTTCCCCGAGGGCGACCCCCTACACGTTGGGCGGATGTGATCTTGGAAAAATTAATCAGCTGTATTCATATCTGTATTCTGATCAGTTGTAATCGTACTTTTCGATATTCTACAGATCACGGTATGAAAACTCGCGCCAGTGGCCATGTTCGAATGAAACCACTGCCATGGACGGCAATCGCGAGAAGACGAAACGAATGGAAGATGTGCTTGGGTCCGCCACAATTTGTGAAGACGGACCGTTCAAGTATCCAAGTAAATGGGTTGGATTGCGCTACGCGCAGTTATTTCAGTGAAACATGGGAAAGGCACGATTTCTGTTCAATTCATCAGAAATTCTTTCTCCGTTCCAAAAAAAAATTAGTAAGCTTCTTTACTTGGGATTGTAGAAGAGACTTTAGTTCTAAAGATCACCAGCCTTCATTTTCATTTCCATATGTCGCTATTAGCTATGAAGATTCTGTAGTGAAGTTTGTGCGGCGGGCTAACTATAACACGTTAGGTGTGGAACGTTACCTTCTTTTCGCTCTCAGAGTTCTATAAAAGCCTCAAATCAGTGTCACTACCTAAATTATTGAGATTTGAGATATCTAATGATTACTAAAACTCTACGGAAAGCCATCCACCTTGGCCGAGTGAACAAGGTAAACCGAGTTGAGAACAGCTTTACTTTCGCTGCTACATACCGAAAAGAGTGGTAGCACAGCGGTGGCATCAGCGGTGTATTTGTGACACTCATCAGCGGTATAAGCAAAACACGAATTAAACTTCCAGCTGATGGGAAATGTTTTACATACCTCTCAACGCTCTTAGGCGCGTATTTTTGACATCATACCACTGCTTGAGAGAACTAACGATTTCGTTCAGATCATACATTCCGAATAGCTGTCAGCACAGCTGGGTTTGATGCCGATATGTGCTCACCCGACCAAACGCTCTAAGGATTGGTTGCTGACAGCTTCGATAAGAATCTGTGTTGTCGTGGTATCACGTGCGCGCCCCCGCAATGAATAGAACGCAGGTTCAACATCTACCTGAAGTCATAAGATCACTAAAGAGATCATTGTCGAAAAGCTCCTACCTAACGAGCTGATGTCGAAAATTTTCATATACTCAATAAATTACTATTACGATGTAATTTTTCTCAATCAACTGCGGAAGGTAAAACTAAGATTGCTTCACTATGAGCTGAAGTTCATTGCCGCGATAGTGCTGCATGATTTTTGCTACGGAATCCCTTCTATAGTCTTGAATTCCTATGAACCGGTCTGTTTTATGTGCTTAAATAAATTTATCGAGTAGGAAAAGGAAAATAAAAAATAATCCTTATATAGATTCATGTGCTGGAGCGCATGAGGCGCAGCTTAGAGGTGCCGTCAATAACACATGGTCGTTGTTTCGGTGACGTGCTCTGGATCTATTCACCTTTCCATACTTTCCAGGTTGATAAATCGTGGCAGGTTTTGTAGTAAAGCGAAAAACACTGACTCTGGTTCATCGGCAGCCCACCACGAATCATGTGTAAGCAAGCATTCAACCACCTCTAACGATGCCTGATGAACTCGAAAGCATGGAGCACAATCAGGAATTGATCGACATCGAAATGTTTACCCTAGTCATTTGGACTCACATGTCATAGTCATTCTCGTTTTCGTCACGTGCATGAAAGACTCCGAATCCAAAACTGCGATTAGCGGTTACCCACCACGAGACCTTATCTCCTCGTCGAAGAGAAAGCGAAAGTGAATGATACTTTCCGCCGGCCACGTCGATCACTTGTAGATTTTCAGGAACCTAAAAGTGTAAAATCGTTAGATAACATGACACAGCACCAAATATGAGCCCGACAAAAGATGTAGGTACTGAAGGTCGTTCAAAAATAGGAAGTAGAGGAATGTTTTCAAGGAATGTATTTTTGTGAAATTAGAAGCATCAACAGCTCCGTGGCCATGATACGATTCAGTACACTTGAAGTACTGCTCTGCCACCGTGCTCCGTCAACCAGCTTCAATCCTTCGAAGTCGAAAAAAGTAGTACCAGATTAGTTATGACAAATCCATTCCCTCCAACTGTATGTGCTGAAGACCGCCTGTCATGGAGATCTGGGAATGCCCAAGCATGGATAACGCGAGATCCAAGTGGAGCTGACTCGGCATGCCTTAGATGACATTCATTAAAATGAAGTGATCGGAAATCACAGCAGAACCCATACGTAAATTTGAAGACACCCATTGATTCTGATGCGATAGCACGGTTATTCCAACAATAGTTATGTCATCCTTGAACAACTAGCCAGTAGACTACTTGTAGGAACTCTTACGCTCATCGGAATAGCGGCTGTAATGAAAAGTTCCTGCTCGCATAGCACAAAATTTTCTTCCGAGAGAACAAGTGATCTACGATCCGTGGGCACAGTGTGTTGTTACTGGATTCGACCAAACAGTCACATTAAAGCATTGCCCGAGTTCGCAGAGAGGGTAGAAGAAAGCACGTTCTCAGATATCGACTATACTTGCATAGGAACTCTGCGATCTTCATTTATAAACTGTAGCAGAAAAAAGTCCCAAAGTAAGTGTTGAAGCTTCAACAAAAAGATTAGTTGCACAAATGTGAATTCGCCGTTTTCTATTTGCTGCAATAATAGTGAGAATAAGGATATGCAATTTTTTGCCTGAAGTTGCATTAAAAAGATTGTTCATTCATATGTTCTACGTATATAAAGAAATCTCTTATGGTGATTTTTATAGGACTTTGAAGATGACAACTTTTGTGCTCGATAAACGCTATTTGCGGAAGCTTTACACTGTATATTTGATGATTAGATTTAATAATCTAAAGTAATTGAAATTGGCTGATTTGATGATGTTCAACTGAGCACTTTTTTGCGAATATTTTGGTATACAATTGGCCTATACTTGCTTCAAGATGGAGCTGTCATGGAAACAAATTCGCTTGTTACTCATGCACGAGCGGCGCGTACGGGGAAATGCTAGTGAAGCGGCGCACAAGATTAATGGAGCTTGGAACGAGCTTCATCTCAAACCAGGTGCAGGTAAATTGTATAACCAAAACGTTTGCGAAAAAAAATGCGCAATTGATAGATACCGAGGTCACGCAGTTTCATTGTAAAAATCGTATTAACAAAGGCAAATGACACGAACTTCGCAATTTTGCAGCATGATAACGCTCCACTTCATGTTGTAAAACGGATCGAGAATATCAAAAAAAGAGATGAGGTAGAAAATTTTAGAAGATTTTGTCTTACATTCCTTACTCTCCCGTCGTTGCACTATCAGATTACCATTTGTGATTACCATATTCATAATGCAAACAAGGAATTTCAAAAAATCTCCCTTTTCGAGTATAAAAGTCGTCATCTTCAAAGTCCTATAACAGGACCACATAAATTATTATGTACATAAAAAGCACATAAACAAATAGTGTTTTTAACTCACTTCTAAAAAAAAAGAATTTGCGTATCCTTCATATGTACTATTATTACAGAAAGAAAAACGGTGGAGTCATATTTGTAAACCTCACATATGGAGAAAAGGTATGTGTACGTTAGTAATTTAGTAAATTATAATGCTACCTACTTTAGAAATTTTATTACAATAATAGCAGTCTTTAGGAAATGGTTGTGGAACATCAATATGAGCTGGAAACATATGCGTTTCGTCATTCCAAATATCCGGTAAAGAATCATTCTGCGAAAACTCTAAGATCTCATCTCTCCAATGTAATGACGACAAGAATCGTACCTAAAGCAGGTATTTGCTTTTCTTTATTAGCATATATGATCATTTGAAACAAGATTAAGTATAAAGAGTAGTAGTGACTCTCACTTTGTTTTTTGTTCTTTCCGGTAATAATGGTCGAACAATAACATACAGTGCAAATGCAAATGAAGGCACACTAACTGGTACAAAAAACTAAAACATTGAGTAATTAGGGCAGTAGGATCTGGCAAATTTCTAATTCTACCTAAACTGCCTGTTTTTTTAAAATGGAACTCTATAACTTAACAAATCACATTACGTGAAGAAAAAGAACTAGTAACATAAAAAAGTTTTTGGTCGATCTCATTGTCGGGATAAAACACTCTTCTACTCAAGTAACCTATCAGTTTATAAAGAAAATGCATTATAGAGTAGTAAATTTGATTCACCTTAATCATTTCGACGTAGTGGTCGGACATGAACTCAGCGAGAGCTCTCATGTAAGTCCTCATTAAATCGTATAACTTCTTGTTATATTCGAGACCGGTGACGTCCATGACGTAAAGAATCCAAGCCTGCTTACCTAGAACATACTCAAAATAACTCATGTTTAATTAGCCAGAATATTCTAGTTGCTTCCCTTCGTAAAACATGCGCGTTTGCATCAATCAATAAGTGTAGAATGGAGCACTTTTCTTGACCAAAACGGTGAAGCTATCTCATGCATTTCTGCATGAAGCATCATACAGAGCGAGTATAGTGCAAAGGTTGGGCCTTTGATATACAGAAGATCTTGGTGTCGATTCCATGCCCAGGTGGATCAACCACGTTGTTCCTCTACGTCAGTGGTATATAAGCATTCTTCAAAAATCCTCTTGTAGGTCCAATATGCATTATGCACGCTTGTGATCATCAGAGTTGATGCTTGTCGCATCTTTTCTTCGTGGCCTAGCAATGTGTTTTTATCCTCCTAAGGGAGTCCTATAATCCTATATATCCTCCTATTTTCTATACATCGAGAGTTGGTGAAAGTAGAATTGTTGAATGATCAGCCATTCTACTCATGCATTAGCAGAGCGGTTATCAATAAAGGCTCTATTTAGATGTAGTTGATCACGGTTGACAATGACCGAAGGCGTTAACTGATGGAGACACTTCTACAACGGCTCAATGGACCATAAATCAAGGTCCTGAACTCGGCTGGAGCAGATCAGAAAATCATCTCAGTAGGTATCTATATGAAAATATAGGTGGCAAAGAACTCTATGCACATTCTTTTGAGCGTTTTTTTTTTGTTGTAGGAGCGTCCTGATTATTTTTGTGTTTGAGATTAGTAGAAATGTAGGCTTTGTAATGATGTTTCGCACGATTTATCAAAACTCTGAACGGAGATGATTCACTAAAACTAAATTTGAGTCATTAGACGGTCATCATGAAACCATCATGCCTAGTAGTCAGTAAGTCGCCAAAATGCATTAAGGACTGCTTTTGATCGAAGGTGATCATTTCTAAGGCGTCACCGAATTTGTTGCTTGGCTCGAGGCATGTGCCTTGAGACTAACACTGTCAAAGGACTTGTTGTGCGATGCTACTTTTCATCCAAGTGTTCGTTCCGAATGGCTTCTGTCAAATGGCTACCATTTATTGAACATCCAGACAGTCACTTCTGAAATGTTCTTTCACATCTGATCCGCTGCTGAATAATTATATTATCTGAGCTTTCCTATTGTCACTTTAATGCTGTCGTCTCTTTTTGAATGTCTTTTATCTGTCTCGTTTAGTCGATTTTTCTTTAGGCCCAGGCATAGCCGGGCTGGAGTGCTTCTTAGTTGATCGGCGTCCACTCGTGTCCACGCCCAGGAACAATCAATCGAATATGATCAGATAGTCAAGAGTTTCGATCCATCTTTTACAGATTTATATGGGGAACTCAAGAGCAGTTCTTATGTAGCCTTTGTAGATAAGTTTTCGAGTAAAAATTTTTCATGAGGACCATATTTGCCAATTAGTGGACATTCTACTATAATAATTTCTGACTGTGCTCACCTGTTTTCCTTTCTAGTTCCATACACTCTGCAAGCATTACCTCAAGATCGAAAATTCGGGCCCGCATCACTTCCGAAACGGAATAGCATTCCATCATTCCTTTATAGTCAGTTCGTCCACACTTCAATTCTGCCGCTATTGCTTACGTGACGAAAGCCATTTCACTTTATGCTATTGCATTTACCTGTTCAATATTTACGATGACATTTTCAAGAGCACCCGATAGACCAGTGATGCCATGCCGCCAGTGATTGTGTATGGGATGTGTTCTATCTTTCTTATGCAGATTATCGAGGTCCCAAGTAGACTTCCTGGAATAACCTAACACTAATCGTTTTCTGTGCGGTCAATTATTCAGTTAGATAACAACAACTATCATTAACTGATGCTCCTAGTCAATCAAAACCAGTTACTGCAGCTAACTGGTTTTTCTACCTTGCTTTTAGGTGATGTCGCAACTTTCTTGCGATGTCCACCAATTCTAGTTGAGAGTGACCTTGGAGCCATCGAAGTAGGTTGAAGTCTGTATCATAATATTCCGATAGATCGTCCTTCACAAGTTCCCTCAACTCAGCTATTTTCCGTTGGTCTTCCGGGGTTATTCCATTGGAAACTGTCATAAGGAGCCTGAAACATCGTTGTCTTATTAAGTGACCTTCTTCATGTGACAGACGATCAATGGGAAGATAATGTTTTGCACTAAGCTAACATGGAAAAGAATTCACTGATCAAAAAGAAAAAAACCGGGAAAAAAATTGAAAAACAAAAAAATGAAAAGCAGGTATTTTACGAAAATACTTAGATATCGATGAGATGTTATGGTACATATGACACTAACTCATAAGAATCACCTATGAAATTAAAATCTGAGATTGCGTCGTAAATCATTATAAGGGGTATTGACGCATTCACATGTATGCATGTGTATGTGCGTCCATGTTTTATGCTAGTGCGATAAACATACAGTTGGTTTTAATGCACACTGAATGAAAACCGGTATAACACAGAATGATTGGGAGTGTTTCGTGTTATTTCCTAGTGTTTAAATGATGCTGAGTTCTAGGGGAAGGATATTATTGATTTGATGGTGTAAAGAACTGGTTTAGAAATTCTTGATTTTCTTTATGACAATTTTGCACCGGTGCCGAAGAGGAATTTACAAAATTTATAACTGTAACACAAACACCTCTTCATCTGTCACTAAACGGACTGCTACAAAATACATGGAATCTTTATTTCACTGCTCTTTAGCAGTGTTACTATGCTGTAAATATACACCTAAAAATGACGAGTGATATGCTATTCTTTCGACTCCAAGAAAGAGGTGAACCGGCATTTCACGCACAACAAGGGCGCGTGCTTACACCATCGAGGCCACCGATTTGCTAACACTCTTTGTAAACTATCGAAGCTGTCAGCAACCAATCATTGAAGTTCGCTGTTTGGTATATCGTCATTAAACTCAGTTGAGTTGACAGCTTTTTCTACACTGCTGAAAAGCAGTAAAATAGCTAATTAATATATATTACACATATATAAGAAGCTGACAGCTTAGCTAGATTTGATGGCGATATGTGCATACCAACACGAGGTCGTTGATGGTTATTGTCGACATCTTTGACAATTTATATCAGAGAAAAATTGGTAACAAGGCTATGGCCTCTGTTTTGAAATGGTAGCACACGCTCTCTGTATGAGTAAAACGCGGTTTAAACTCCCTCCTGATCGATTGTATTGTACGCCACTCAACATTCTTAAACTTGCAAAAATCATTTGTTATTGGTTTGCAAATTTATCATCATCGCGCTAATCTAATTTTCGCAGTAATCAATATTAAGAATTGCTGAGAGCTAAGAATACGTTTCACCTTTCGTTGTTACTGAATTGGTAATTTATCATGTCTTCAATGACTACGTCTCTTATACAAAAAGAATAGTCTCTTCATAAAATTGCGATAGAGTGCAGCAGTAGCATAGGATGAGGTGGTTGACAAAAGTAGGCAATCGGATAAAGCTATTGCGGGAGAGATGTTAAAGGCATTCTCTATGGAAATGATAGGTTGTGACTAAAATTGAAATCAACATGAACATTTTCTCGGGGCGACGTATCTCTCTTTTAGTTACAAAACACATCTATCAACGAGCTGAATTCTAATGTTGCTGCTGAATAGATTGCTCCTCAACTCCTATTTCCATTCCATACAAATCCAATACATAAGCCATGAATAGCAGTCAAGTGAAATGATATCGATCAACACTGATGAGATTGTAAGCAAAGAAAAACTTGTTAGAGTGGCGTCATAATGCTAGGATCACTAGTTGAGTTAAATTTAGTAACAAAATGGAAAATACAAGTAAAATGTGTACTCATAAATTATGGGATCTAGTCGACATAAATGCTGTCGCTGCAGTAATTTTTGAATAATAAGTAATATTTTCCAGTTAATCCAATTAGTGAGGTTTCAGTGCATTGTAATCGTACTGCAGCCTGTAAAATTCATAAACCCAGGTATTTAAGCATGGAGCATGTTTATCTCTTCTACAAGTTAGTGTTTATTTGAAGTTTTTGTAGATTAGTGCGATTTATAATTTCTTATACCATGCTGAAGTAGTTGATAGACTAATCATAGAGCTCGCTACCGTCAAGAGATTGGCTAAAGTGCCGAATATTAAAGGCAGAGGAAGCAAGCCTTTGTGCGAGTTAGAAGAGTCGTAGCAGCCACTTGGCAAGGCTCTAAAAGGCTGATCCTTGGATCTGAGAAAAACATTCAAACTCAGGCAACATCGGAATGTCAATGCACTGAGTAGATAACAGGTTCTCAATCATCGACAGTCAAACCTATAAAAAAAACGACAAGCCCCGTGGATGGCGGTGGACTTTCATGACAAGGGTAATAGGAGAATTTTTTCCAAAAATAATCGAATTATGACACATGAGACCATCAAAGCGAAAAAGGTATTAAATGGATGAGCTGGAGAAATTAATGGCTGCATAATTATGATAAGAAGTGTAAACACCTGAAAACTGGTTTCAGTAGTCGTTTTATAGATAAATGTGGATTAGGCAAATCAACATGCGACGATTCATCGTCTCATATCACCCTATAACGGTCCAAACAAGATTGGCCTTGATTCGGAAACTACGAGACGAGCATAAATAATGGTACTATAATGTTATCGATAACGCTATATCGCATTATAGCAAACTTCATGATTTAGTTCTCATAATTGCGCATTATGATGATCAACATTCTTTTCATCAAATGTTTTAAGATTCAAATTGAGACGGAATCACAGCAACAGTGTAATCAGAATGAAAAAAAACTGGAAAGAAGAAACAACATGAAACAATACCTAAGCCATGTCAACGACACAAAAGTGCATATCTTATGTTTCACTATTTTCTCCCCCGGTTAACCAAGAAATACTAATCGCATTCGCTTTGTCAAGCCGAACATAATTTAAAATATTTGCTAAGCCATCATGTCATAATTACCTGATGGTCTATTTGCATCAAGGTCTCCGTCCTCCAGATGGATAACCAAAGGCGAGAAGAAGTTGTACATTTCCACAGGGATGATCTGTTAAGAGTGAATTATTGTCACGAGGTCGCTGTCGTTAACTCTTTCCGCATTGTGAGATGGGGGCGTCGTAACCGAGAGGTTGTGATGTTCTTCGCGGAGCGCGTGGGGCTGAGTTTTGCCCCTCAAAACTGTCTGGCAGTCAACAACGAATGTACTATGGAACGCCACAGTCAGGCTATTCTCGAGTTGCAAAGAGACATGCTCAATCAATATTCTACGAAGTTCAAAGAAGAAGACGAAAAAAGAGAGTTGGATGCTAGACGAACTGGAATCCGCATACTTAAAAAACACCATGAAGCGCATGAATGAGGTGTCAACTGTGTACTGGGAATTGGAAGACCGATTGGGCATTATGCGGGAACAAGCAGTACTTTTCATGATTTGTGAAAGCGGGATTTGTTTATCAAGCGCTAAAAACATGCTCATTGCTGAGGCAAACACTCCGATTTTTACAATTATACATTCACAAGTGATATGGGAAGAAAATAATATCGCAAGATAAAAGCGGTACGTTCATATGTTTTGAAAGTGTTAGCAAATGTATATCATGAGTATCATGAGTAGACTTTTCTTCTAGGGAGACGAAGATTGGACCACAGATTGCTGAGAGATCTAAGTATTACTGAATTCTGCTGATTACCTCTTAGTTAGACCTACAGTGAATTTGTGGAAGGAAGCGATGTCGTCACAAAATTTTTGCGGTTCTGCAAGATCGGAGTCGCGAGGGATCAAATATGCGTTAATCAGCAAGTGCGTGATGTCTGCTTTCAATTGATATTTAACAACGTCTACGGCCAATTATTTTGAAATTCAGTGAGAGCCACAATGGAATGATTTTGGCACACAGCAAACAAAGGAAGTTTACAAATCTTAAAGCCAAATCAGAAGACGTATAGACCGAGCGTCTTTCTGTTACAAGTAAACAAAATTTATATGAGAGAAGGTGGTAGAAGACAGGTCTTCGTAGGACCTGATTTTCCACTGAAACAAGAACTTCATATCCAATGCCGCTCTATTCGACAAGGAATGTTTCATCGTTGGTTAAGGCGATAAATTTTGAAGAGAAGTAGTAACTAAATGAAAACAGCCGAATACACACAAGCGAAGATAGCAGTGTATTAAAAAAAAAGTCTAAAGATTGAATTCTTCAAAGGGCCGGCACCAAACACAAGATCACTATCAAACAATTAGCTAAGGCTTCACCACCTATGTCTTTTCAAACCACAATAATTCAAGTCAACTGTCTGCTGTAATTTGTGCTCGTGATGTGGGCTTTCGTAACTTTCGCATCGATACATTGGTCAAAATGTACCGAATGAAAAAACCGTATCTGAGACGTGTCTAACTTATATGAAGATTCGCCTCAATGCTACAACTGCGCAGACCCACATCGCGGAGAACATTGACTCGAGTCATCGCCTCTTTGAAGGAGAAGAAATTACTGAAATGCTAGCGGAATAAAGTCTAATATCAACTTCGTGCTTACCTGTATGACCTGTCATTCTGTTGGTTGTCTAATGACTCGAACGCGCATCGGTAAAACATGCATTTTCCTCTATCACGCGTGATTAGCCTACTGGATTCGCTTCTTTGTAGGAATTCATTGACCATCATGCTTTCTTCTGGACTGTTCGTGAAGAAATTGATCCATTGGGTCGGTGCTCTTCCTGTGGTGCGTTCGACATCCTGGTCCATTCAGTCGGTAACGGCTCTCATATAACGATTGCCGTTGCACGGGTTGTGGCTTTCATCGACCTTTCAATTGACCGTTCTATAACGGCAAGTGATCCTTCGTCCTGCTTACTTAGAGACCAGGTTTCTAATGCATATGTTGAGACAGCGGAAATCTTTTTGTAGAAAACGTAAGCACGAGGTCGGATGTCCTTTGTTCTATTCACTACATCTACCCCTTTGAGCTATCTGTTTCCTCCTGCTCAACTCTGGAGCTATTTGCTTCATCATACTGACTACCTGGCAGAGATAGACGGTGCTGAAACATTTGGAGGCTGTGATGAGCATCCCATGTGACCTTTAAAAGCGATCCGTTCTTTGAAAATATCGTTCTGGTGAGTTTGAGCTATACTGTCTTTAACCTTCTCTACCATGTAAAGTGAGCGCTAAGGCGCGTTGTTCTGATGAGGGGCTAGATTGCCGAAACGTGCGTAAGCCACTGACATATTAAACCTTGAACAAAGCTAAAATCAGTTTCTCTGAATATACCGATGTTCAACTGTAATTGTCCCTCGTTGATTTTCACTCCCATGTTGCTTCAATCTAATGTTGTATGGTGTTTTCGAGAGCGGCAGTGAATACTTTTGGCGAAATGGTATTGCTTTGTTGAACTCCATCCTTGATCTAAAGTACTAGCCAATATAGAATAGCGACATTCTGCATCGGCAAACAATAGCTTCGTGTTGGCTTAATAATATTATTAGGTAAGCGAAAAAGCTCCTTAACACCTGCTGAACTTCAAGGTTTGCACATAGATCCAAGTAAAAACAACAACAACTATTCATTACTATAACGAGCGTCATTATCCGCGATCATCTGCCAGCAATCTGTCAGCTTCTGGATATGCTCATAATACCATTCCTAGGGGTTCGAATCAAAAAACCCCTGATATTGCTCTCAAACTTAATCAGATATTTCAAATCGGCGTCCACCCACGAAATCTTCCATTGAGCGGGAAGACCATGATCGAACAGCACAGCATCTGGACTGTAGGCTGTGTGCTGCAAAACTTCGGCTCCCCCCAATTAAACTTTCCTTAGTTTTCTTTGCGGTGTAAGGTTTGGCATTTTCTTATTAGAACAGGGCGCACTTTCAACGAATCAGTGTCGGGTACTTCTCCTTCAACGCATCATAGAGGGAGTTTCTTGTGGAAATATTCCTGAGATTCTTCATGAATTCACAATAACCAATGCTGTGTAGAACAGACTTAACATTTGGATTTTTCGTGGGTGTTAAAGTATTTGTTATCCATGCCGAAGTCAGATTGAGGTCGATTCCTAGGAATCTTCCATGGTGATTCAGGTTAGAATCAATTTTCAAACATTTTCGAAAAAAGGTGGTTTTCGCAAAAGGCAACTTCGATCGATGTGTGACGGGGACTTTTGATCCAGACGGCCTTCTTCAATTATGATAATGTTGAGGTTAACCCACGTTGATGTCCACTCATGGATAACAATGTGCACTCCTGGATGAAATCCCTCTTGTTCAATCGCTTTGTAGCTCGAAACGTAAATTTCTGTGACATTAAGGAAAACAGATTTCGTCACAGAAGGAAAAAGTAGAATCCATTTACCTTCTTATATGGTCCTTGAGCAGCAATCGACTATGTCACGGAAATCACTTTCATCGTATAAGCAGCTGTGTGAAAAGGCATATTACCTTCCAATAGAGAGATCCTTATTTGTCGGAGGTAAGTATCTGAGAACATCTTAGCACGGCAATGTTGTTATACCAGCGTAAACAACGCTGAATGACGTCATGCATTTTACGGCGAGCAGATGATAGACAGCACACTCGTTTTGCAGTCAAGCTACGCGCAAATCCAGTCAGCACTAGGTATGAAGGATTAAAACATATAGATGTGCAGGAACTATATGATATGTGAAAGCGAGTTATATTTATGTCATATCCCCTACATATGAAGAAATCGGCACCGAATTATTTCGAAATCACCGTAGGTCAGGTAAGATCTCTAAGCATTACAGTGACCAACAATGGACAGCTCATTGCTAGCAAAACAAATCATACTCTTAATTCGACTGTCTTTCTATAAAACTGGCTCAAAATAATATATAATCCGGCAGCATATCTTAAGCCTTTTATAAGGTCTGCCATGGCACTTATACACTGCTAGGCACGTGTTTCGCCATCCTCTAGCAAGGGATTGGCTGAACCGAAAGGCACCCTGCTACTGATTAGACTGTAAGGCCGAAACACGTGTCTAACACTGTCTAAGTGTCATAACAGACCTCATTAAAAGCTTGAGATTTGTTATCAGATAAGATAAAACAACAGTATTGCCTGACGGAAATCGGGAAGCCACTCTCATTTTCGTCGTAGTTGTCATAAGAACACAGGTAGTAAATATTAATAATAGTTCGTCATTCAAAGAAATATTCGAAGTTCAAAGACATTTTCGTTGTGATGTCTCTTAGCAAGGTCGGCTTTGCATGAAATTAGTTTTTCTGATGGAAATATTTGAGGTATAACAGATTAAGAAAATAAAGCTTTTGGCATCGATCAATCCCTCAGGGATGAGCCAAGCATTCGTCTTCAATCTTTAACTACTTTTGAGGTGATTGAATGCATATCTGACCTCCACAATGAGTCGCGGTGGCCTCCCGTTGAACCGAGTCACCTGCTGCTTATCCACCCAGATAAGTCAGCGACCAATCTGATATCAAGTCACCTACCCCGGAGGTATGAATGGTTTAGTGAGCCAGAAGCGCGAGATTGAACCTCTGGCTATATTTGCGATACAGGGCACCTCTAACCACTACGCCACATGCGCTCCATTTCAGGTATATCTTCGAATAATCATCAATGAGGTTTGTAACTTCTTGATAAATTACACATTCCCTTTGGGTGCTCGTGAAGTATGTCTTCACAAATAGGTATGGCTCTAAGACAGTCTCCATTTCATGCGCAATTTGCTTATCGATCAAAGTTCCTTTCCTGAAGATTGAACATTGGTGTGCTAGGGCTATCTCGTATCATCATCACAATCTAATAATAATCGTTGTGGAATTTATGAGGTGCACGTTCGTGGTTCTGCGCCTGCGCTTGCTCAAAAGTGAGCGATTCATGGTCCTCGATTCTTATTTTTCTTCTGCATTTAATAACGATTTTTATGTCTGAGTAAGGAGGCAAACCTCAAACGGTGACCTATTACAGGGATCAGTGATTTAACAGACAACTCTGCGAAGGACGCATTTAGCACTATGGGAAGCTTTTTGATTATTGCACATATTTCCAACAGTTGTCGCCCGCTGTTTACAAGAAATCAATAAGAAATAGGACCAAAGATTTTTGGAGAATCACTAGTGCCTTCATTCGACCATTTGAAACCTCGCTAAAAAAGTTAAGTACATCGTAGAAAGAGTGATGTCAAAACTAGCGTCAGTAATACAACGAGTTAGAGCACGCGCCTTCGGATAGAGCGAGATTCGGGTTCCACTCTCGTCTGGCGCAAAAGTTTTGCGCGTCACTTTAGATCACTGGGTACAACATTCAGTATAGTTTGTGGAGAACTTTTCGACGTTGGTGCGCCAGTGAATTACGTACGTTTTGGCAGTCTTGCTCACCTCATTAGAGCCACACGCCCTACTAGTCACCGCTAGTAATAGTAATGACGGCGGAAATGTTTTCGGTAAAAAAGACGTGAAAGGGTTTTGCCCTATTGGCAGGTATATGAATTACATGCATGATACTAATTATCCTACTTTACTATGGTCTCATCATACAGGCACATTGTGGTCGGTGTTTAGAAGTATTCTGCGAGAAGCTATGTCTGCTTCAATGATATGTATACTCAAACATTCTATTAAGTAATTATAATATTACAGCGAATAAGATGAAAGAGAGGCTGATCAACAGTAAGACAACGAGTTAATGATAAAGCACGAAAAAAGATTTCTACAATTTTCTGGAAGACACTAAGAACAGTGAATGGTTTCATTAGTTCGACGCTTTCTACATGGTTCTGGTATCGATCAACTATTGAACGATTGCAAGAAGTGGGACAAAAAAATGGTTCTACGCTAAAAAGGAAAACCTTAGAAGAAAATGGCAAATGTCAAAGTTGTATTGACCACTGGGCCTTGACTATACTTCTGCCGTCCACATTGCCCGTCATTTAAGACCACTAAAAGCGGAACTCATCAACTCAAGCAGGTGTCATCGAACAGAGCGACCGTATTAGGAAAAATATTAGGCAGATAAATTCTCTGAGTGAGCAGATCTCATCATTTGTATAGTAGTGATACAGGAATGCATATTAACTTAGTAGATACCGACCAGATCACTCATGTGATTTAGTCTGAGTAAAATTCCCTAAAACTAGCATGATTTCTGGTCTGAAATAATCTGTACTCACAGAGATAAGAAGAATAACACACTTATCAGAGTGAAGTAAGATAGTAAATAGCAGATAAGAGATAGTAGATAGTAGTATCAGACCGAGATGATTAGAAGTCCTATATGAAAGATTGAAATTTGCATACTCACATTATTTTCATCACACCAATCACCAAATCCCTGTGACCATGCCACATTTCCCAGACGGTGATCAAACCTTCAAGAACTCGGAGCTGTTTCAGCATATCACATCATGTGATAACAACGCTGGACATCCGGACAAGGCACTTCATGAATTCGTGATGCAGGAACTCACTGACTCACCGGCTGCACAACTAGCCAAAATGACCAGTGACGGGTACGTTCTCCACAGAAATTGTTGAGCTGTCGTCGATGCTGTGGTAAGGTTTATTTCAGAGCTTCGATTGAGTTAATCAAAAAAACGTTTGAAGACAATTCCATCTCTCAGCAGCACACGAAGGTAAATTGCACTTTTTGGAATGTTCGCTTGTGTAATTAGCAAGCAGTTTACATATGGTATAATCTTAATACAAACTATGTCAATCAAACAGAATCCAGAAAATATAATCATTCAGGAAGAAAAGGAAATTATGAAGGCGCCATCTACTGTCGACACCACACCCATCGCCCGACAGGAACTGCAAGTCCCTCTGACATCTGAAATCACCGTGAGTATTGTATTACGAGAACAATATTCAGTCGATGTAAACAAAGGAAATATTATATGCAACGTCTCCGTAGTTTTGCGCAAGTTTAGTATTTTCCATATCGGTAGATTGGTGGCCGAGATTTACATAAACCATAGACCCGACGTACGTTGCATCTAACAAGACCAATGTCTAATCCAGCAGGCCCGTATAAACAGAAGCTTTTATACGAAAAATCTGATGCTTATCGTACTTGTGGATACTCGAGGGAGCTGGATCAATTAGCTCATCGAGATTTCATTTCGCTAGCCTATTTGAAACAAATGGCATGTAAAATATTTGCGATTAGGTAGGGCAGAGTCCGCGTTTTATGTAAACCAACAGCTTTGACAACTACATTACGATACATTGAACCGCCTTTGTTTTTTATTGTGGCATTAATTTGTACTGCTTTTGAGGGTGACCAACATCATTGAAAAGAGTCAATGAAAAAAAATTCATTGTTTATTAGAAGAAAGGTTAACTGCGGTAACTGGAAGTCGACATATTGAACCACCACTAAATGTTCTATTACCATGAAGTCTTAGCAATACACAGGGCTTCTTGTTCAATTAATCTGTCATCTACTCCAAAGAGCAGCTTATGCTGAGTTCGCTTTACGCACTATGCAGCTAGTGCATTATTGTTGCCAAATTTCGACGCAAGCTTTCACGCAGTTTTCGGTGGATCTCCTTTAACTATTCAATGATAATCATCAATGGCAGTAGACCGTCGTCAATCTCACTCTTGTTGAAAGTTCTTGACAATGGACAATTGATAGCCATTTTGCGATGCTCATTCTTAAAGGGATTGTTGCTCAGTTGGAACCGTTATGCTACCTGTACCCTCGACGGCTTTTCGTCCAACTCTACGTCTTTTTTCAAATATAGGCGATCTAAGTGCACACGTGGCGCAGTGATTGGAAGTGCTCTGCGCTTGCGTCGCCAACGAGCTCAATGGTGCGATTTCGAGCTCATGGCACACCAATCCATCCACCCCTGCGGGGTCGGCGATTTGGTACCAGACTGGTCTCAGACTTGTCTGGAATGATAAGCAGCACTGACTCGCTTCAACAGGAGGCTGCGAGTCATTGGAAAGGTTAGATATGCATTCAATCACCATAAACGAAGTTAAAAATCAAAGACGAATGCATGGCGCATCCCTCAGGAATTGATCAACGCTGAGACCTTTATCCTTTATGCTTTTTATGGGCGACCTGAGAGCTCAACATAAGAGCAGTCTGGAAGCATAAAACTTAACTTATAAGTAATGCGAAGGTAGAAATTGGCGAGCGCTGTGAAAGTCGAATGCATTTGCTTTTCTACCGCATCAGCATTGGATCCGTTTTCAGGAAAATGTTTCTGAGAAGGGTGTTGCTATGTCCGTAAAAATCTACATTCCTACACCTCCACCGTAAGCCTTCACATTTTTTTCGGTTTTAACACTCTTGTTTATGGAGTAGAGTTGGATGGCGCCATCTGTTCAGTGAAGTGAAGTGCAGTTATATTGGACGTATCATCGGGCCGAGGGGAATGACAATTAAAAGCCTTCAACGCGAGACAAAGTGCAGAATATATATCCGCGGCAGGGGAAGTGTCAAGGTAAATGTTTAGTGTAAAGCAGCCACAATTTAGTAGTGGTAAACGCAAGTAGTCATTATTAGCCTATTAATGGACTCAGAATCTTCTTCTTCGAGATTCACTGTAATCGGTTGATATCACAGGTCATTCAAAAATATTTTGCTGTGTAAGAGAGATACAAATAAAAGAAATACAAGTTCAGCAAAGCAAACATCTTAACGAAACTTCCTGCGGACCAGAATTAGAACATCTCAAGGAGGACACCCATGTGCTTATCGAAGCGCAGTCGCCCACACATGATCAGTGAGCGCTACGAGCCCCTATGTAATTATGGGAATAATCAAATGCTCTGATTTAGGTGTCTCTCCCATATCGAAAAGGCGATGCAGCGAATCACTGAGATGATCACATCCAAGTATGATGATCTGAAACGCGAGCAGCTCCTACACGTTGCTGTCCTTAATGGGACCTACGAATTGAGGTTTCCTTCGAATCGATCTAGATTTTTCCTGTAGATCGCCTACATCATTTTTTTTGTAGCGAAAAACAGCAATAAAGTTTTTCTGATGTTTCTTGTGCTCCCTATACTCTTCTCCTTAGGGAGACAATGCTTCCTCACCCCATCTCGGCTTCCAAAACGAATAGGTGGCGCTGTTGGCAATATAAGTGGTTGCGGCCTATTCGTCTTTGCTACTGTAATGATTTGCTATGGGTGATGAGCTCAACTTAATCTTTTTTAAACATGCAGTAAGAATCCACTTGCTCAAATGTTTCAACACAGACGAATTGCTGGAATATCTTCGGACATATCTTTTTTTCGTCCGGCTCGGCAATCTTGGCGCCGTCACTGCTACAAAGAACACGATGGTTTCCCTACATCTGGCCTTTTAGAAGTGAAAGAAATGAGTGAGCTTTTCCCACATCAATAACCGAAAAGCGCAGCATAAGCACATACTCTAACAAGATCTCCGTTATGGAAAGCTGAATATTTCTTTCCTGCTGGTTAAATGGGTGATAGTGAGGCATATGAAAATCAATGATGGAACATTTTATAGTGTTCTTAGAATATTGAGATTAAACAACTTATAGGAGCGGTGTAAACAACGTAGACTTATACGACGTCTTGGTGAAATTGATTTCAATGAGAAAAGTATATGTGAGAGTGATACATTAAAATATGACTGACGCGACAGTTATGATAGCTCTACCACCAGGGCTTGAGGCTCTATGTTAGAAAGCTATAATATTTCGATAACCAGAAGACTTGACAAATCTATGCTCATGGTCAAATTCGCTTTGATGAGAACGCCAACCTTACCGACACCTCTGAAATTGCATATTCTAAGAAAAATTTCTTCTCTGGTTACAAAGGCGGCGTGAAATGAATAGAGTCTTCTCGTCTCAGCCAAGCTAATCATGTCGTACCTTAGCCATCTTAGCCTCATTAACAAGTCTATGAAGGATTTGCATGGTAGCTCTACGCTCACTATAGGCATATATCGTCACTTTGGCCCTTTTTGATTCTGACAGACTAGTTTGGCTTTGAGAATTTAACAGCACCCCGCACTCTTTCTACCCGACGCTGGCAGACTTGAAGGCTCTTCCATTGTAAGGAGAATGAAGCCGGTTAGTACTAATGCTTTTATCATTTACATTCAAATGATCTCCGAACGTGGATAGCTCGCCAGTATTTTCTGAAGGGATCTTGTCTGTTGGAGGCGTTTCCTGGTCGCCTCTCAAATACTTCTCAGCTCTTCATTGCAGGTCATTGTCCAATTTGACTTTAAAATTGAATGTATGGCGAGTTGGGGTTGCAGAATCAGGGAGTCCGTCTTCTCGACCCACATGCGTCCATGAGAAGCACGCAGTAGTCTTAACTTTGTGTCTAAGTCCTCTGTCCATTACCTTGGGATGCACCACGTGTCCTCGCGGCTAATCGGCCACAGATCCGTGATCTGAATCGTTAGTATCTATCAAAACACTGAAAGGCTCATAACTATTAGAGGATGCTTTATGCTATGTCGATTCTAGTGATTAAATTGCGTAAAAGAAGTGCTCTATTCAGTGAGTGACTAATTCATTGATCAATGCAAAATGTTCTACCATTTCCAACACACTCCATCATTTGTTATTCAAAACGCGAGACTCACTTTTCGTGTACCTTCTTGAGGCACCATGAAGCATGTCATCACACAGTTCAATCGGCAATTTTTGAAACATGGAATTTCGTGGTGATTTTAATTGCATACGAAGACGTTTCTGTGATGGAACAAGTACCGGGTTATGTAGTTGTATCGCACAGCCTCTACTTAATCGAACTGTTCTTCCCACTTTTAGCTATGAAGCAAAACCTAAGTCGATGATTTAACTGTATCGAATAAGTGACGCATGATAAATAGGATATGCAAGCAAGCCTTCTGAAAATTAAGAGACACACTCAAGAACGAAGCAGTTTTTCTACTTCAAATTTTGGATAATATTCTTTAGTCGAGAAAAGCAGGGTTTTTCCACTAATAAACATCGATGACAGTCCATAACATAAATGTATAGGACGGAAGTTCGACACAAAGATCGGTTTAGCCTGTGCGCTATCCCACCGTTTCAACAGCATCATCTTGTAACACTGTAAAATACAGAATAATACTTAGTCTTATATCGGCCGCGAAATTCTGCTATAACTTCGCTTGAAGCACGAAAAGCACATGAAAGTGTAGAGAAAGCCGCTTAACACCATAGTCTCGCGTTTATCTGGAGTTCTTTTCGAAACGAAGAAAGAATTCCAATCACAAATCGCATTTCACATGTGAGCCGCTTAGCGCTATCGATCGATTGCCGTGTTGAAATGTCGCTCCTTTCCCCTGCACCTCTCTTACAGCCCGTAGATTTGCTAAAAAAAATAAATGCCTTCATATGTTAATTGATCTTACTGTCCCTGCTGTGCCGCAGAGGAACGGCCTTTCCAGAAAATAAGCGCAGCGTCGGAACCGTTGACTATTACGCTATCGAATTATTACTAACAGTCTGAAGGAAGTGCTCTGTCCTGCGAAAACATGCGGGTGTGAAATGCAAATGAGTGTCTATCGCTGCAGCGTTATAGAGAAACTTTTTCAAAAAACGGTTAAGTAGCGCAGTAATCAGAGAATTAGGCTTCTGAATAATCACTAACATTTTTATGAATGGTTTTTCTGAAGCGAAAGAATCGTTTATTCATGGCGTGCTGTCATAAGAAAAGTACCCGATCTGAATATAACAGATTCCGTGAATAAAATTACTTCGTGAAAAAAATCTGAGAAGATAGGCTGCTTTGTTGGCCAAAGACTCAGATATTTATGCACAAATATGAAACCCAATTTCGGATTCTGACTCCGTATCAATAGGTACAGCCTAATGCAAAACGTATAATTCTTTTCGCTCTTTCAGCACTCCATGATGACTTTTTCGAAAATCATACTTAATGTGAGAATCACCATAACGTATGTAATCAAATAACTACTTGAAATTGGCGCACTATGGTGCAAATGTTACAAAATCTCATCCTTACAACCATTCACACACCGTAGCTGAACAAAATTGCCCGCCGACTGTGAACCGCGATTTTCTTCCATTGTTGTAGAATTTCATGGAGGCTTTCAAAAAAACGAATTTACGTCAGAGGATTTATCATTTTTGAAACTTTTGAATAACTACTAAAACTTTGAGAAAAGGAAACTCAAAAAAGGACTAGTCCCTAATGAACTGGAAAAATGGGTCTCTGTAACGGAAATCTACAAATCTACCGCGGGGTTCAAAAACTTACCAGCCATGAGCAATCGACTGTTAATCATTACTGTCAGGTGATCTTATTATCTAACATGCAATGATTTGTTATCACTGGAGTGTATGGTGGTCTTTTAATTCTACAAGCTTACGAACTGATGCAGCGTCGAATGCTTTATATGTGGGGGACATGCTCTCCTACAAGAAATTGTATGAACCGAAAGGCATCGTGCTACTAATGAGGCCAAAAGGCCGAAACGTACTTCTCACACTGATAAGTGCCATAGCAGATCTCATGAAAGACTTAATATATGCTGTGAGGCTGTATCAAATTTAAGGCGGGGTCATAAAACCAGTCAAATATAAACAAGTGATATCATATCTTCTGAAAGAGGAAAGGGACAAACTGAGGGAGGACGTTGCTTATAGACAATCCACTCAAGAAAAGTAATCTAAGCGCTCTGCATAACTACCGTTCGACATGATCAGCATTACTAGCACAGAACTATCAAACGGATTCCGGATTTGTTGAACTAAATTCTGTGATCTGTACACAGTCACGGAGAAAACTTGTCGCAGTGGAAAGATGTCGATGTCATGTATAATGGTTTTTGGTCTCACTCTTTTCAAGAAAGTTGAAACATCGAGAATCCTCGTAAAAGTATTTTCTGCACCTGAAAGGTGTGCCTGTTGTAAGCGTCACTGCCACCAAAATGGAAATCCTAACCAACGATACTTTATGTAGTACGTGAAGATAGTTCGCGGCTTTTGAAAGCTGATTTAGTGAGCGCCGATTGCATACACGGACAAATATGTGTGTTTAATCACGCACAGAACTTAAATGGCAAGTGGTTCTCGCATTCTTGTCAAATGCCGACATCGCTAATTGACGTGAATTATGTCGTAATATATGAGCTTCCAACCGCTCTCAGACTCAGTGTTTTGAATCATGATTAGTCATGTGTGATTGTTGTTGATAAACATCATAAAACATATATAAGTCAACAGCAGTTTCATAATTCATTCAATCCGTTACGTGAGCATATTAACTCATACTCACCATCTCATCATACTAAACTACTCACCATTCCTGCTAACACAACAATGGAAGATCACTTGAGTTCGTTGAAAGCTACTAACTATACGAATCACTTGGAAACACCACAGGTCAGGTTTTTCTAAAGAGCTTTCTTAATGTTATGAATTCATAAAAGAATTTTCTACTCAATGGTTGTTGATCATTTTCAGGACTCTTTGGTCACTCCCTCCGGTACTCTTGGTACTCTCTTCATAAGGGGAGGAAGTCCCGCTCCTATCGATGATTCTACTAATGGAAATGTGAGATCTTTTACAATTTAATATCTTAGAGACCTCATAAAAGCTCTTGAAATGAAACTGATGAATCTGTCATTGATACGAACACCGTAGGAAAGGAGGTTCTCTATGAATGTCAGCGAAAATAGAATATACACCATAAAATAAATATAGATTCATAGCTGACCAATATCAAGTGTTTTTTCTTCTAAAAATCAACTAAAATCATGTATGCAGTCTCCGTTCTGTAAGCCTCTTGAGGTTCTACTTGAAAATTCTTTTTGGGTGAAACTTTCAGCTCTTGCTTCCCATCAGTCTCGATTCCGGAATGAAAAGCTCGTCCAATCCACTAGATCAATTTGTAAGGCCGCCAAGGCCAACACGTCCAATTAAAGGAAATAAGAAGAAGCGTAAGGTTTGTTCGCAATGATGGTGTATGCAAAAACTTTTGTGTATACACTGTTATTACGAAAGTATCATTGACAGCGTTGGCCACGGAAGCGCAAGCCTTTGAATAACAACGGCACTTCGGCCGTCACTATCAAAGAGGTATGCTTTATCATTAGCAAAATACCTCTAGTTCGATTATTGGTCGATTTTCATTCAGCTTCCACGTCAATCGGCTCATCTCACGAACAACCAGCTTGAGAGTGTTAACGAGTCATCTTGCTAACCTACTCTTCAACACCGATGGACATGGCGTGGCGAAAAAAATGAAGCTTGATAATATACTGATGCTCCTCATCTACTGTAAATAAAAATATTAGTATTTCGAAAGCTGAGTTTATTCAGTCTGATTAATGTCGACTAGTTGAAGTTTTTCTTTGAAGTGGAGCATTAAGAGATATTGATTAGAATACAGAAAACAGATTCGCTTTGCACTAGCGTTATCGTAACTACAATGTCGTTTACAAAGTCTAATACTTACTTTACAAAGCAGTACACGAAGACAAGCTAAAAAGAGGTCTGAGAATGTCATCTCAAGATTTTGACACAAGTCATTCACCGAAGTGCTCATGCACTGTCGAAGTGCATCCCAACCTCGGCTTACTCCTTCAAACGACAGCTGGCCGCCTTGGAGGAGAAAAAAGCAAATTGAGGCAACCTTCATACACTTTTAGGAACATCTTCATCTAAGCATGTGTGCTAGAATACGACTTCGTTGCTTGAAACCTTTAACAAGTAATTTATATTTTATCCGTCTATTGAGCGTTAACAGGTTCCGTTCCATTTTTCAATCTTTGCAGCGTTTCGCATGTTCGGACGTGACTTTATCATCGCTTGTAGCTCTTGCGATTCCACGTTGCAGCTCGAGTGTTTGCGGAGATGAACGTCTCTTTGTGAATTTAGGACTTTTGGCTTTTATAGCGCTAATGTCAAGATGTTGAAGAATTTTTCAAGATCCATATACAACTCTTCGACGTCGCCATCGTCACAACTTGACGTTGGTGAGCATGCAACGAAAATGAAGCCGGCTTGATTCACATCGTTGTAACCGCGCAATCGCCCGGTGCAGGTTGTTAGTTGTTCAAATTAATCAATGTTCACGGTCAAATTCGATTTGACTAGGATGCCAATGCAGCAATCTACTATCGCATGTTCCAAGAAAGAGTTCTTCTCCGGTGTCATAAACAGCGTGAAAAGGATGGCGTCTTCTCGTCGCAATCAGGCCAATCATGTCGTACCTTATCCTTCTTGCTTGCATCAATAGTTCTTCTACAGCGGATTCGTCTGCATATGTTCGAGCGCTTTAGGTACAGATCGTTATTTTAGTCCAGCCGCCTAGTTTGGCTCCGAGATTTTTGCAGCCTCTCCACAGTCGTCCTACCCAGCGCTGCCCTACCGGGGGCTCCTAGAGGGTCAGACAAATGAGGCCCATTTTTACCTGTTTCCAGCGTTTTGATACCCAACGTATAATTTACTAGGCTCTAAACGTGGGGGATGGGTAAGAGTGACGTTTATATTCTGTGCTATTAGGTTGTTCAGTTTTGGCATTACAGCAGTAAGCACTCAATTCATTAACTAGAAGTAAATATGATAGCATACTTTTGGTATTGCTTAACTGCGCACTTTCTTGCGAACATTTTGGTGTACATCTTGTCTATACTTGATTTAATACGAAGCTGTCGTTGGAGCAAATTCGCTTGCTATTCGTGCACGAATGAAGCGTAGGGCAAAATGCTCGTAAAGCGGCGCGCAAGATTACGATGATACGGCTGCAGTATGGATGGCTAGGAGGTGGTTCGCAAACTTCAAACCTGAAAAGTACAGTCTGGAGGATCGGTCGCGTTCGGGCTGTTTACAGGAAGTTATATTAATCTGGCTTATGGCTTCGCTAGCATTCTTATAGCTCCATTTTGAAGAAAATATAAGCAAATTGTTTTCAGCAATGCTATCAAGAAAATACGCAATTGAACAATACTAAAACCCTGCAATTTTTACTTATGGTTGATAAATTTGTTTATTGCTCTAATGCCATAACTCATGAAACGACCTTATACGAAATACGACACAAAAGAGATCTATTTGTGTTAAGTGGGAATCTTAAAACTGTTGAAAACTCTGTGCTTCATCACACGTGAGAAATTACAGATTAATGTCTTAATTCAATACAAAAAAAAAATCATGGTACAACGTTTGTTTCAATAATCTCAAGTATTGTATTGCGCTCATACTATCATGTCACGCAGTACTAATTTTCTTTTATTTTCTCTTGATAATTGCTTATTGATTGTGTATCTACAAATGATTCTGTGCAATATAAAGTGCGTCACAAATAGATCTGCCCAATGGCCAATCAATGCAGTGCATAGTCACTTGTACCTTATTGTAACCTACTCGTCGGTCGTCGAAGGTTTTTCAGCCCAATCAAGCGCAGAACATTGGCCATTGGATAGACGCCCCTCTTATTTTGTGTTTGACATCCCGTGTGACTTGGATATGAACGTTTTCAGAATGTTACGTAATTATCAGCGAGATTTAATGCCATATAGTATCTTTTCTTCTTCGTGGATGGCGATGACATTGTAGGATGGTAATGTATTAGTTACGAAGGTACTGTGTTATTCATCAAAAAATGTTTGTTCTCTAAAGAAGTTTTCTAGTGCTGCAAAACATTAATGAAAACTCTTGTCTCAACCGAATCGAAGATATTCTTCGCGTAGACAAAAAAGTCAAGCAATCGCACCTTCTACTCTCGCGATGCTTTCTGTAGTCTTCTTATGGCCTTATGCCATATTTTGCATAACTCATGCTCCACAGTTCTCTCGTATAAGTGTCGCCCGCGTTCAGTTATATGAATATTACGATTTCCCAAGTGAAAATCGCAAACGACGTCGAGAACACGAGTTGGATGACAGTTGCTGAAGCCGTGCAGATACACATTGTTATGCAATATTGTGGACCTTATGCATTTGAATATACTAGAAAGCTTCCATTATGAGAGGAAACGAGTGATTACGTTGATCATTGCCAATGAGAGCCGGATATGAATCTTTCAGAAGTTTGGGCTTGAATCTGTTCAGTCTACCTTCTCTAATATTCATCAAGAGCAAAGTAGTATTGTTGGGATATGAATGGGAAACCTCTTTTTCTAAACGGCGAGAAACAGAGTGGATATGACTGTTCATCATAGTAGAATCCGTGATTAATTTAGTTACTTATTTGCGAATTTTCCTAGCAAATAATCGCGTAATTTACATCACTCTCTTTTGATTACATTTGTTTAATTTAAATACCAAAAAGCTGTTTCAGTTAGTTCAACAGTTGACCATATTTTTGCGTATGCTCTATCCATTCTTTGCAGTTTTGACGAATTCTTGAATACGTCGCACAGCTTTACCGAGAAGTCGAAAACATTGCTGATAGAATTGTTAGTGAATATGACGGGATTGGTCGTCATAATGAGTTCAAACATCGCATTTCTGTGTTCATTGCATACCAATTTGTGGATCACCATGAAATTTTTCAAGTGTTTCTCTTCTTGGTTTTGACTTTGAAGTCGCCGGTGAATTTGTTATTGATATGGTTCTCCCCACTAATAACTCTCCTGTTCTGTGCAAAGCTCTGGGCTTCCTTGTAAATTGTTTTTGAGATATAGATGACGTGACGGCTAAAAACACCCGATCTAGAATTTTACATGAAAAACTACGCATGTTTTGACAATCGAAGTCTAAACTATATTGCGTTCCGATGAGTGGCACCGAAATCAGCATTTGATAGGCATGACGGCGCCTTTTTATGTTAAGCAGCCCGAACAAGTAGTGCTTCATGGTCTTACATTCAGAGTCTCTGTTTTTTTTTTCGTGGCCTAGATCTGTTAAGTGATCTGTGGTGACAATGAAAGTTCAGTGGATATATCGAACTCTGGGCTGTGACTTAGCGCTTCTGCTTTTGAGAAGTTGGGCTAACCCTGTATTGTTCATACAGGATGATAAGCGAAGCTCATCCAGATGACACTTAGTTACTTATGTCGCAGTAACCATCTGCAGTATTACGGTAATAGTACTTTCAAATTTTCAGGACCTTTTTGACAAATTGTCAAAATCGACATGAGCATTAATAGTCCAATGCTTGAAGATGCCATGGAATTTGCTCAAATTAAACACTATTTTATCACTTGGCCTTAGATAAGCCAGGTCATTCGGAGTCGGAAAGTAGTACGAGGCTCACTGGGAAATGCGCATCAGATTTGTCAGCTGCTCGGAAATTAACATTTGATCTAAAGTTCTACTTCTCAGCACTTTCTTCAATCAAACATCCTGCTGTTACGGAAGACTAATTTTATGCATTTCTGCTCATTGTAATTGGATTAATAAGTTAACGCAAAGTGATGGCTGTTCCAGACGAGAATTTTTAAATCATAACAACCAGACTCAAACACGCCTTTGCTATTCAAAAGAAGAACCATGATAATCAACACATATTTGAGTACCAGAAATAAGCTTGTTAATTTTTGTAGCATAAAAATCAGTGTCTCGGGATTTCATGAACTTTTGGAAGGTGTACTTTCTGCACCCCGTTGAATGTAAAAGCGTTCGTTCTGTAATGTTGACAAATGCTTAAAGAAGTGAAAGCAGGCGCGAGATCCATCAAATATGAAGAATGAGTCAAAGGATCGTAGTCCAATTAATTCAAGTTTTAGAGCGATCGTTGTATGACGCATGGCTGCCGGATGGGTATAATAGAGTCGGAGTTACTTTTGCACCAGCCTTTCTGGCCTTTCGAATTTGTTCGAAATAGTAAATGGCAGTAGACTGCCTCACGTTGAGTTTTCCTGCAACGCTTAGTGCAGTCTTAAGAGAATCAGCCGTGGTCAATTCGATAATGCCACCTGCCCATGGTCGACCATTACGTTCTTCATAATCAAAGCTCTCGTCTCTTTTACTAAACTTCTTAGACCACAGCTGCGCTGTACGTTCGTTAGCAGTTCGTGGGCCAAATGTGTTGCTGATGATGCGAGCTGTTTCTGTTGTATTATGATGCATCTTCATCTTACAGTTGAAACAGCAATTGTATTTATACCAACCAACATCCTTCCATGGTCTTAAATAAATGCAAAATAAACAACAATTAAAACGCCATCAGCTATAAACTTGGAGTAAGAAATGCGCAGCAAAGTAAAAACCCCATATATTTGAGATATATTCTATTAACGAACGATAAATTTCAGCAATGCACAAACCGCCGCTACCTTTGCATTAGCTTAATGCTCCAAGAATTTGTGCTTTAGGCAAGCCTTAAAGGTTTAAGTACCAAACAACAACGATCTGTGTAAATCTGCCTTAAAGAACCGATTACCTCGACACTAGGAAAGCTCATCGTCACTGGTGTCTAGGCATTTTCTTTGCAACTTCTGAATATTCAAGCCCAGATTGCGCAGCGAAATTATCTCGAAACTTTACTAAGGAGTGAAAGCAAGAAAGTGTCAACGAACATGGTTTGACAAACTTCGTCGTGGTGAGTTTGATATTGAAGATATGGAGAGCTGCTGACGTGCTTCGGCTATCAGCGATGACCAATTCAATGCAACGCTGGAAGAAAATGCGCACGCATTAGACCGAAACCTTGCTGACGGGCTCAATGTGAATATCTTAGCTGTTTCCGATCATCAGGAAATTATATAGTCGAGAAGGACTTAACAAGTGAATGTTGAGTGTAATGTTGAACAATAAAAAATAGTCGTTTTGAGGTACGGCATACGCTTCTTCTGCTCAACCTGAACGACCAATTTCCACGGCATCAACAACTGACAAAGATCAGCTTAGAACACCATGAAGCTTTTTGACACATACGAAACCTGAAATTGCACCAAAAAAGGGATACTTGCACTTTGTTGGACAACTCGTTTAACTCTTGAGTTTTCTGATTCTGGGCGGAACGAGTGCGGTGAAAAAGTACATTCAAGAATATCGGCGAAGTAGAACACACACTTCAACCACTTACCACTGACTTCATGACAAGCGAACACATGTCGTACTACGGACGCTGCAAAAATTGGACGACCTTTGCTACAAAACTTTGCCCATTTATAGCATTTTACAGGTACCTCACCGACCCTTTACCATTTTCGAAGAAATGCCGCAGAAGCCAAGTGGACACCGAAAGTGATTCAATAATTTCGTCGCCCTCAGTAGATTAGAGCTATTTCCGAACAGTACAAATAAATCTGCCCACGCTGGTGATGACGCAAAAATTCTGATAATTATGATTTGCATGTTAAAATTGATTCTGTGCCAGCATATGCCGCTTCAAAAGAGATATACAAATATTGATTTCTGAATAGTGGAATACCAAAACCGGTGACCTTGTTGGTGAAAACGCTGGAAAGTTAAGACAAAGCTATTTTCTCAACTCAAGAAAGAATCAGCTCGATCAGGATTAATGATATGTGAAGAAGACGAAGTCCTTCAAATATTATCTGATTCCGTGCTTAATGAATGATATCTTGTTGTAGAAGCCACTTTGAAAGTAAGAGTGTTTCGAGTTTATCAGTCTTCGATATAGAGAATTGTTATGGCGATTCAAAAAAAAAACACGACGAAGAATCTAGAAAACACATTAGCATGCAGTTACCGCTTAAGGAGAAAAGGTAGGAAGACTATTACATTCAAACTCAGCTCATAAATTTTTCCATGTCCAACTAACTGCAGACAGTTTTGCGATTCCGTAGAGGATGTATGTTTGCTCATCTGCTCTCTGCTAGATGTGTTTGGGCACATCAATCTGTTGCGAAATTTTTACTATAAACAATTTTGTTGCTCAGTGAGCTAACCTGGTTTGACGAAGCGCAGCTTTTCTGCCCTAACATCACGAACTGATCTGCTCAAAATAGAAACAATGTTTCGCAAATTCACTTGCATGATATTTAAAATCAGACACTTCATTCTGTTGTACTCATACGGTCATACAAGTGGTCTGTGGTGTTATCTTGTCCAAGTGGTGTTCGTGGCTGTGGAACTACGATGCACACCTTCGATTTATACCATCAGTCTGTTTACCTATGCTGAAAGTAATTTATCAATTATACGTGAGACTGCTGTATTCTCGCTAAAACAAGTAAGAAAAAAGAGCGTCGGATCAGAAATGTGACTCTCTTCACCGCTTTATTGCGAGCGGTGCACACATGAAAATTTGGGTGTAGTCTGTATCACAACTCTTTTTTTTCAAACCACAGCCTTAACTTCGTAAGCGAAAACTCTTTCTCAAAACAATGAAGCATTTTTTTCTAGTATTATAAGCTCAAACAACTCATTATAAAGCCTTATCATGGTTAACTTTTCACTATATCACCATCTTCGTAGTCACCACAATTGGAGTCGCTTGTCCACAAAAGACAGACCATTGTACGATGTGTGTCTTCTTGAACTCATTAAAGCGAATCGAGTGAAGTGGAGCACTAAACAAATGGAGAACGCGACGGTTTCGGCTTATTTTTGACAATGTTTCATACACACCACTCACTGTTCCCGAGTTTCCCCAGCCATTTTGCGCAATGAGCGCTCCGGATTTTGTTGAACTTGGCAGCAGATCTTTTGAATGTTTTCCAAGTTGCGACCTTCTCGGAGACGGTCCTCAGTCTCTTCAGTCTCTCTGAAACGTTCCACGGCTCCGTAGACACCTCCTGGTTTGAAACCAGTCGGTTTTAACAATGTTGGCCATTTTCATTCCCGTCTTATGCAGCTCAACTACTGCCGATACGTAAATTTTTACGATTCATAACATGAGGACACCTGAGAATAGATAAATAAGTAAAACAGGTTCTGCACTAAAATTAAACAAAGAATTCAATGAAATTATCAACACTGATAAAAAATTTTATATCAATGCTAAATTAACAAAAGGCAAAGTTACCACGACTTCTGCACTCTGTATTGTCTGTCGTCCAATATGATCCACATTAGTGGGACAGTCAATTCGAATCATTACCGTTCGGAAAAATATGAAGGCGACGAGGCATTACGCACATTAATGTTTAGTCACGACTTTCTCTAAGCTCATGGATTTGGAAAAACACCCTATTCCTATGTGTCAAAATAGAAAACAATAAACTAATATAGCACAACATCAGTTTGTTACTCAAACTGTGTCGTCTGATGTTTCAGCGTGATTTCAGCCTACTTGTCACACTAGAAGAGACCCCTGTGGCGCATCGTCTTATGATCAGTTTGTTGTGAAAGGTTCGCGTGATCATTGGTGAAAGACGAATTGCCATTAGAAGATTTAAGTGTAAACGTTACTATTTCGCATTCACAGATATATTATGAAAAATAAGGCGAAATCACTGATATTCATAGTGTTGATGCTTTTTTTTTGCTAAGATGTACCATCTAAATAAACTATTTCTGTAAAACTTGCCAGCATCCAATAAATTCGTTAGTTTGAAGACTTTTAGTCTATGTCGCAATGGTTTTTGACGTTATTTCTGCTTTTTCACAAAGCTCACGTATATCGGATTTCGCCTTATTTGCACTAAACTTTTCCAATACTCTATTAGTTGTGTATATTTGGGACAAGTATGATCATTTCAATAAAATGTTTCCGATTAAAGAGTACTTTTCGGATCATAGGCGCCAAATTTATTTTCTAGTATCCCGATTGGCTTCATCTTTGCGTCACGTGGTTTTTGAAGTCCGACATAATTGTTCCACAGCTGCATAAACAGCGCACAGCTGCTTGTACTTTCTATGTCAGTCAGTCGGTCCTATTGCCCATGTATTTAATGGCAGTTATGGTAGCACCTTATAAAATAATCAGCTGTCCACCACTAATCAACAATCAACAATCGTTTTCCTTACGCAGTAAAATAATATGATCCTGAGCGAGTAAGACGAATATCTTTACAAATAATTGACTACTCATGTTCGGTTATGGATTCTACCGTTCAGTTGTCACTTTTATTTTCGAGATCTATTTGATACCATTCAGCAAACTCTAGTGCCTGTTCAGTTGCCGCTCTTTCATCATATAAATAGCACATGGTTGTTGTGATTCCAAAGCTTGCCACCGCAGTTCTGTTATCTTGATTTCTTCACAATAGTCCTCGACGTTATTATTGCTATCCCTACGAAGCACCGTTCAGTCTGATTTGATGAGAAGTTGTTCTCAGCACTCCTTCTTGACGAGTAGCATGAATCGACTCTCATTCCGTTATACCTAAACGAAGCACTACTCAACATAATTTTCAGTTTTTTGCGCTTTATCTACTGTATTCTCTCTTTCAGCAGATATTTTTCTCGCATAACTTTGCACTATTTCCGTGAGTTGTTGTGAAAAAACGGTCTTGTCCCGGAAATACATCTCTGTACGACTGCCCGATGTTATGATGAAGGGCATCGTCGATGCTGTACATCCTTCATCTGTCTATTGATCACGCTCTAATGGAGGGCAATAGGAGAATTAGAGCGAAATAAATTCCCTCTGATTTCTTGTTCAATTGCCGATGAATTTGTAGGCGGAGCCATACTGTGGTGAATCAGTTATTTTCAAATCGCTGTTGAAGTGAAGGTCTAGTTCTACTACGCGTGTATTATTAATATTCTCTTCATATTATTCTTTGACACTTGAAGCAAAATATCTTCAGTATTCGCTAGTTTTCATCTCTGTTGAAAGATTCGCTTCTATGTATCAGACGCGATAGTTATTATTTAAACATCTTCAAAACTTGTACAACCTTTGACTTATTCAATTATAGAGTGAGTGGGGAAAATTAATGGCGCCCTATAGTATTTTATCGAGAAAATCTCAAAAAATCATTTGATACCGTCGGATAGCCGACGTAATGTATAGACGAACGGTACAAGTCCGCCGACGGCGCGTCGCCTCTAACCCGAGTTATGACGTTAAAACCAGCCGTGGTGCATAAGTAATTGCGGTTCTGCCGACTCTATAATTTCGGACACTCGCGTGAAGTCTTTACTTGCCCTTATCACCTAGAAGAGCTGCCTAGCTTCAGTTTAAATCTGTTAAGGAAGACAGAGTGCATTGCCCTTCTAATGTAAGGTTCTTTCTTTCTACTCTTTACGCTGAGAGACTAGCAATAGATAAGCCTCCTTCGAAGTATCGACCGATTCCATATATCGTACTCATTTATGAAGTTCGCATATTTTAACCACTTGTTGGAATGTTTCCCTTGAATCGAATGTTACGATATAATTAATACGCATCCCACATCACATAAACATCTGTATGAATCGGGTTCCGTTGCAAGAAAGGACAAGGTTTTAGTTTCCAATTAGCCCCTACCCTTTTTGCTACCTGGGTATGTGGCACCATCTGCTGTAAGGTGACCCGCGATACTTCATATGGGGAAGATCCACTGAATATTGCCATATATTATAACTTTTTTTTTACAGAGAAAAGCGCCGCTCGTGTAAAATGGTATGCCTTTCTAACAAGAGATTCCGCCGCTTTGTATGAAGTTTCGCTCTTCAATGCAACAGTGATACTCCACATTTACTGATTTTTATATGACAAAAAGTAATAGTCAAATTATGGCTATTGATGGTTAACAGCCATTTTTACGTGAATTATGTGTACTGATAAAACATGACCCAGTTCTACTTAATAGAATTCTCTTTATTTAACCGCTTTTCAGATGTGGTACGATGTTGTAGATGTATACAGCGATGTGGAGTGATAGGCAAAAACTTTTGCGTCACCTTGATTTGAACCTACATGTCACTCTATTCGAGAGCGCATGCTCTAACCCGTTGCACCAGTGTCGCCCGTTTAGCCACCACTTTTTCTACCACTACTACCACCGCTAAAAGGCGCTTAAATAAAAAGAATTCTATTTTGACATCCAGTACCCAATATCTGTCAGCGTGACCGTGTTCAGTGTGATACCGACTACCTGGACCAAAGCCATGACGGTTGGTTATTAACAGGTAGTTGCCTATCTTTTGGATCGCTCTTTTTTAGACCCACTCAAAATGATATAATCTGATAAGGATATAACATTATCTTATATCTTTAACAGATAGATGCGTTTTAGCTTTGAAAGGGTGATATCAAAACGGACTTCAGTAGTGCAACGGGTTAGAGCATTCGCTTCTGGATAGAGTGAGATGCAGGTTCGATTCCCCGCCCAACGCGAAAGTTTTGCACATCACTCAACATCACTGGCTATTCCAACTAATTAGTTTGTCAGATAAAATGGTATAGCAACACTGATCAGGCTCCAAAGGGAGCACCATGTATCAAGTCCTACTAGAGTTTAGTAGAGGTGATTGGGTGTGTCTTCGCTGCACAATAAGTTTTGAAGGTCTTATGAAGTCAGTGGTTCAATCCTCCCAAATGAGTAAGATCTCAATATGTCGCCACAAAAAGATAAAAAATTTTGAAGGCCGTTGCGCGGGGCCGAACCACAGTTCAATTTATTGCTACTCTTCATCTAAAATTTGGATTTACTCTTGTATAGATTTTTTGTGAGCTGCTTGTTTAGCTTTGTGCTGCTCTACAATTTTCTTTATATGGTCTACTCGACAACAGAGTGGACAACAATCATCAGCAACGTCTATTGCATTTCCTTGTGTACGAAGAATTCAGTGTATTCAGTTTGATAACATAACTGGCACAGTACGGAAGAGAATCAGTTTAGTTTGCTTTGTTCTTTGTATATTTTATAAATTGCGCTGTTGGTGAAAAACTATGGTGCCGTAGTAGAAAAACGTATCTTCGTTCTTCCGTAGAAGCTCGTACGTACGATCTTAACACGTGCATAAACAACAAAGGATAAAGCAAATTGTCGTTAATCAATCTCTTATTGGTTATATTATGAATTCGGCTTCTTTAAGCATTTTAGAGATGAGTGATTAAATATTTACTCTACCCAATAATTAACGGATAGCTCTTGATTTGCTGGAGACTCGAAATCAAACAAAAAACCATGTACATAGCAAGCGTCAAGGTCAGCCTTAATCAGCGCGCTATACAATACTACTGAGATTAGCATATAAATATGAACGAGTGCTTGCTGCTTTCCAGCTCCATCCAAATTCCACTTATACGCCTCCCATATGGATGCAGAGAGAAGCCTAAGCCTAAACGTAAGAAAGAAGTTGCACTAGAATATGTGTCATATCAGTCATTAGTTTCACCGTGAGAAACAATCACGTATAACACGGTCTATTATAGCTATGTCAAACCAGAGGATGTTTTCAGAATGAATGTAGGCGTACTAAGAATCTACTGGTGATGACTGCTAATTTTCATAAACTACACGAAAGGCAGGAATAACAACTGCTCTATTAACCCTAGCAGACGCCTTTTTTTACCAGATCAAGCATAACAAATATATAGAGTGAAGAATGACTTGTTTTCAAAGCTCAGAATGAATCTAATTGTTCATCCTACAAGGAATTTCGTAATTCAGCTCTTGTCCGGTCGTGAAGAAGAAGAAGACCTCTACGTGTTCAACATTTGTTTTTATATTTACTTTTATCGAATTTAATATTAGTTTTGCTTTTCATGCTGTGCATGATTTTCGATTTGCAGCAATTTAAGCAGACATACTTTATTAGTTCTGGAAATAATATTTGTTTGTTTTTAGTATATCGAAGTTCGATATGACCTTTTATTCCATAAAATATCAACAAATAATAACATTCCGAATTTTCAGAACTATCTGCAGATTGTTCCTCTTTTTGATAGTTGCTGTCCTCTTATTGCTCATTAAAATACAAAAAGCACTGAGCGATTTGGTTGAAAATATGACTCTGCTGAGTATCTGTAGGATGAAACGTCTTTACAAATTGTCAAATTGCCAAAGCATCGCGACATAGCCATGTGGTTAAGTGCCATGGCTTTCTCAGGCCATAAGCATCAAATAATAATCGCGACTTTTATTGGGTCGGAAGAACGCTTGTCAACCGTGAATAGATTTCTTTCAAAATATCTACGAATCCGTATTGCCGAAATCATAGCTGGATTTTCTGATGAAAACGTGGAATATGACTTGCAAATTTTAGGCAAAAAACTCACGAGAGTCACGATTTTGTTCAAACAATCTCTTCTCACTTTTATCCACATTTATTTAACATTGTGGCGGAAAATATGAAAGAGCCTACATCACCATTTTTCGGGAGTTTTTCGTCGATGTTTTGAATGGGATATAATGGAAGGGTGGCGAGGGATGGGGGGACTGAACAGAAACGTCGATGTGTAGCGGAACTGGTACAGATTAGCCGCTTTCATGGCTTCGTAGTCTTTACTGCCCTTAGTGGAAAGGACTAAATCCGAAATTCTCGAATCGATGACGGACAACTATTAACTTTTGAATGGTGACATTTTTTTGTTCTGTAATCAAACTTCAGAATAACATCTCCTTCATTTATGTCAGTTATCTCCAGTAGTCTACTACTATGGTAGGAGACAAGATCAGAGTCCAACATTCTTCTTGCCTCAAATGAGAGGCTTTTGTTAGTAGTCAGTTCTTGGTTCGTAGACGCGGCATTGCTCATTGAACAACGAGCCTCAGTTGGCCGTCATCCGCGACAGTGTCGTGTTTAATTACAGCCCTGCTTACACCACCACATCCACGAACGAGCGCATACCAGGAAACTCCAGAAAGAAAGAAGAGTACCATATGACCATAGTGAACATCGATAGCGATGTGAAAATGTCATAGTCAGATTCTTAGAGTAAAACTTGTGACTGAATGTCATCTACGTGTCCACCACATCAACGGAGTGTCAGCTGTTGCAGGCTCTCCTCCTCACTGCTTGGCATCGATTGCCACGCCCTATTTGGCGCATACGGGATGCGGCGCACGCTGCTTGCGGTCGTCCTCATAACGACCACCTTCGCCGACATCTTCACCGGTAGGTACACACTTATCACTTATCACACCTATCTGATTGTTCTAGAGCTCTCTGAGAGCATCACGATGATATCCCATAGTCGATGGTTGTCGCATCACTCTCGCGCTCACATCGCCAGCCATTCATGGAGCTTGTCTCGTGGTGTTGGCCATTGAAGCACAACTCCAAAGTTTCTATCCTCTCCCTTTTTTTTATCCCGTCATCTATACCTACGCCTAGAACAAGATGAGATAAACTGTCACGAGGTTCTATAAGCCTTGTTGTTTCATTTCCGTTATCCGCAACTTTGGAACGAAAATTCTTCACTCGATAAGAAGCTATCGCGAACGAACATATCAAAGGTATAAGTCGCCAGAGACATTTTTCAGTGCTTCCTGACTTATCAGCGTCGAATACTCTTCATCATTTTTCCTCACGTCTAAGCACCGCTAGACCTAAGCATCCTCACCGCCTACAGCAACAAACATACATACATACACACATGCACACATTTATAGATTCATTGATGAATATATATATGTATACACACGTGTATGTATGATATATATAGGTATGTATGTATATGTATGCAGATATATGCATCCACCCAATCGTTTAATACTAATAGCGGCTAGTAAGCGTATCGAAAATGTCAATGGGCACTTACTGAAACAAAAGAGTTTATGAATGACTATCGACATTTTTCTTCTCATATGGATGATCTTTCAAATGTCTCTCGGAAACTCGGAAAAGTTAGGAACATATCGTTAATATTATATGGGTCGAGATACACTTTCGAATATATTAAACCTGCTTAAGACGTCATCGATTCATTGAGAAAATGGCCTCAAGCCAAACTAGGCGTAGTCGGTTACTCGGCGAATCTTTAACGATATACGACATGTTGTTTTCGATCTCGTTCTTTCAAAGCAATAATGATGTCGCCATGAGAGGACGGACTCGTTTTTTAAAACTACTAATTCGTTTCTTCATCTACGCCAAGCTAAAATATGTCTATTAACACAATCCAGAGTACCTATATAATGTGGCCAGGGGCATGAGTGAGACTACTGTGAGTGCACTTCTCGTCGGAGTCCACTCTAGCGAGCATGGCGTTCGGAGGAAGTGAATTCAAAAAATTCTCCAAGGTTAACTGAACTTTAAGGTCTCAGTAATGATTATTATAATGCGGTTTCACTTGGCTAATGCGCTTTTAAAGTGACACAATAGGCGATCGTCATCATATATTCGTAGTTTGTCTCACTTTCTTCGCAGTATTCTGTGAACTATGGGTGGAGGGGAGGGATGGAAGTGATCGTAACGATACGGTAGCACTTCACTTGTGAAGACCGAGACAGTCATATTACTCGTTAATTAGTGATGTGACAAGTATCTTATACTAAAAGAAGAATTTTAATTGGTTAGTATCAAGTTCTATCGTGAAAAGAGAAGGAAAAAACTAATAATTTCAATGAAATTGCATTCTAGAAGGTGGATCACTTGGAGAACAGTTGTACCCTCGAAAGTACAGTTATCCAGAATCGTATGCTTTCATCGATGAACCAGAGGAAAATTACAGGGTCCCACTTGAGGTTATGTAGTTATTTGTGATTTGTTCGTTGTTTTGATTTCCTTTTTTTTTCTTGGTTAAAACTTTCGCGATACTTTACCTAGAGTTACAGTTAATGTTCTGTGTCGAATATGTCAAACTTTACGAGTAGAACATTGAAATTTAACTCATTGTTCTTCTAATCGACTAAATTTCCAAATGACTTCCACGCATTATTCGAACTATACATGTACTTCCTCCTCATCAGAATTCCGTGAGCGAAAAAAAAACTACGTTCGTTTGATGCAATTATAAAGACGGAGACAATATAGCAAAAGATCTAAGATTATCCTTCTTGTTATTGAGCATTTTGAATAAGATGAGCTCTGGACCTCGTCATCGTTGTCTCGTTTATATCTTCGCCAATAGTCGATAGCGGACAAATATTTACACTCATTAATATTTGAAGAGCCGCATGCTGAAAAAGGTCAACTGCTCTTGGATGTGCTCCGTGCTGTGAAAGAGAGATTTTTTTTTTCTTTTCAAAAATTTCTATACTATTATTCTTAATTCCTGTACTATTGCTTTTCAGGAGTTTTATACAAAAGAGAATTCGTTAAATGAAAGGCAACGAGATGTCAGAGACTCTGAGGGTGATTATGAAAATATAGAAGAAATTCTTCAAGCGCTTGCAAGGCAAAATGATGAACAACAAAAGCAAGATCAAACAGGTGAGAATGACTGATTTATAAAAGATCCATTAAGATATTGAATACATTTCTACTAAACTATCTCTCGCCATCCATCTTTTTCCCTATCATACTTTTCTCTATAAAACTTTCGATCTTATCACTTGACAGCTCCGACTTCCTTTCACTTTTTTCCCCTCAAAAAGCATATTTCCATCCCTTCTTCACGCATGAATAGTCATTATAATCATTACCGTCATTATCGCCATAATAATCATCCAGATCAGTGGAAAAGAAGCTCTGGAAGAACGAAAATTTTTTTGTTTTCTTTTTTGAGTGAAACGTATTTGTGGCGTCCTTTCTATCACGATCTAAAAAGAAGTCATGAATCTAATTCAAAAGGCAGAATAGTCTGTATTTTGAATACTTACTATTCTGCTGCTTTGAACAGCTTCATAGAAACTTTATCGCTCAATTTACTATAGAAGAGTTACAAAAAATTTTGATCTCTTTCGATGCGCATACTATTACTCGCTTATTTTTTGAGAAACCTCTGTATTCGAACAGAATACGTGAAATTGAACTTGTTATTTTCAACAGCACACTCAACTCGAATATATTTTAGATATTTGAGAAATCAATGTAGTTGTTGACCATTTATTTGACTTAATATCATTCGCCATCATTATCCATGGAACTATTATTTTTCTCTCTCATTTAGAGATTCCCGATGAATTGGAAATTGAGTTAGGAAAAACCTCAAGAACAAACGAAATCAGAAAAACTGGCAGAATCAGAGAAAGCAGAGCCGTCACACAGCAACGTAGAAGAACAACCTCTTGTAGCTCAGAAAAAAGGCCAAAATGAGTTCGTCTCATTCGTCGAGCCGGATGTTGACGCTAAGCAGACAAAGTAAGTACTTATTGGTAAAACAACTCTGAACGAGCTTAGAATTAGACGTGTAGGATCCGAAGTGAAGGAAACCAATCAAAACCCATCTAAGGAATTACTTCGTGTATCTGTTTTGATAATGTTCTCTCCTGTCGAGGTTCGTGTGGCGCAATACTTGGAGGTACGCTGTGACACCTCTAGGATCGAACGCTAGGTCGATCGCTTAGCCCGGGATGATCTCACGAAGCTTTCTATCCTAGGGAGACCACAAATCGGTAGAAGACTAATGTGACACGGTGATAACATTGAGTCCAAACATCGGTGAGCTACCGCAAGTCACTGCACAGACCTCTTGTGCATTTAATCACCTCTAGTCAAGTACATAGAGCAACGCTCAAGAGATAATCAACTCTAAGGCTTAATGCTTTTAACCTTTTATTTACCCATATGTTCAGTACAGTATTCTGTCTTATTGTGGTATCATAGAGAATCTTAAAAATGGCAATATAATATGTTAAAGATGGCTTTTATCGACAACTTTTAAAAGATTTCGAATTAATCGCATCACCACTTCTACATTAAGGTCAGTATCAACACTGGAGAAACGCCGCCTCACGCTTTCTTCAGAAACCTCCGACGGTCTACCTAAATACAGCAGTAACTTACTAATGATTGGTGTGTTTTTTGTATTAGTGTTATTTTATCTGGGTTCTAATCGATTGAATATGAGAGTTTTACCTGGTGGCCCTGGCCGACTGGATGTGATGCTCGCGGCGGCGCGAGGCTTATCCCCCACTCTCCAGTACTCTTCTGCCAGTCAGTAACGAACGTCCTATAGAACGCCAGCCAGACTGTCCTTGAGATTGTAAAGAGACTTGCTCACTAAGTATTCTACGACGTTAAATAAGACGAGAAACGAAATGAATGCTCAAAGTACGGAGATCCACACAGTGAAAAGAAGACTATGAGAGGGAATATTGATAAAAAGTTATTTTATCTATTTTAAAGTGAAGACAGCAATCATGGTTAAGAGAAAAATTAATCTATTTATAGCGATAGCAATCTTTTGTGACGAAGAGCATTTTTGTCTCATTCTCTTTGATTTGGTGGTGTTTTTTTTTTATTAAAAACAAGTTTTCATGAGTTTTTTTTCGGAACGTTACTTCAGCAATTCGTTTTTATGATCTATTCAAGTTATTCTTTCGAGAGTCTGATTATGTCCTTGCCATTTTAGTCAGTTATAGTAATCAAATTTGGTTTATCTATTTGGTGCAAAAAACGTCCTTTGTTGGTTTTATTTTCGTCTACATAGCTCATTACATTGAATTGGATGCTTTGATTGGACACGAAAGCATCAGATATAATCTTTGTCTCAAATAGCTTAGCGGAGGATTCGACGAAGATTAAAAGAGTCACTTATCAACCACCAAATTGTCGTCATGTTGGTATATTCTTTCTTGACTACCAAAAATTATTTCTTAAATTTGTACCCGTAAACTCCCCTTCTCTATCACTCAACTATCTTAGAAAAATTACCAAGTCACATGCAATGAAGCAAATCTAGTGTTTACTGCGACTCGACAAAATATCGGCTTAGCACCAAGCAGATAGTGGATATTCAAATTATCTATATCTCATAGAAAGCAATTTAATGCGATTTCTGCGCTATCATCTATATTGTTGATGGTTCCAAAATGTTCAGTGAAGATCTAGCTCCACAAAAGCATGTTTAAAGTAAACTTTCTATTACATTAATGTGGTTGTCGTCGCAGTAATCACATTACTTCTATGGGGCGTAAACGTCTGAGCTACTTCTATCCTACTACTATCTTTGTACTTGAAAAGCTTGACTAAATGGTCTATAATTCGAATTAAGCAAAATCTTGATTGATTTTAGATGATATTTCTCTAATATACAATTCCAGTATAGAGTTCGTTTTTTCATTAAAAACATAAATGATGCATTTATCATCGACGACCTTATAAAAACTATGTTTTCTCATCCAGATTCAATCATTATTTGTTTCGAATATCCAACGTTTTTCTTTTTACTATCATGTATTAACGTTTTCAGCAGTAGGAACCGTATTGATCGTAGGAATCGTGGTGTCGGTTATCGGTGGTGGCTATTATATAAAGTGAGTTTAATATTTCAATTATATTTGGTTGGAACATCTAAAATATCATCAATTTATGATTTATGTAATATGACGGCCTAATTAGATTTAAAACCATCCTTCCCTTAGAGAACGCGTATCTTTCCTTGAGGGCAAATATCGACCCCCTCCGGCATTTCCACGCTCCGACTGAAAGCACGCCTGAGATTTCTTCATTCGTAAAAAATGTATCATTTGATCAAGCGTTTCTCTTCTTTCACATTTTGAATGAAAAGTTGCACAAATTTTTTGAAAATGACTAGAGCTTTTCGGCTTCGTTGTTCCCTGGGTATCCACACTTCGCTCAGTAGCGTGTTAAATGTTATATGGGATCGAAAACTATGAGAAATAATAAAAAGTCAGCATGATCTAAAGATTGAAGCGAACATAATGTGATTCAAGGAATATGAGACATCGATCAGCAATTTGACAATGAATCGGTCAACATTCCTCTTTCAAATAATAAATCGGCTTTTGTATCTTTCCTTGTGTGCAGTTTTCAATAGACATTAGTTTAACAGCTTCTATCATTAATGTGTGAATGTTATGATCATTTTAGGAGGCGTCGAAGCTCTACAGATGACAGCGACTACGCGCCCTACGCTGGAACTGGTCCAGGCTTCAAGAAGAATAAGGTTGGATATATTTCAAGTCAAAACGATTATTCACGATAGCCAGGTGTTTTTGATTAAGAAATTTGCAATAATATGTGCCATATAGGAGGGAGTATCTCATACACTGCTGAAGATAATGTGAACTTTGAGCTTCAAAACAACGTATCTCAGCTCAGAACAAAGTTTCAGTAAAGCCTAGAATCACTACGAGATCCCTTCCATGCAACGTCTTTGTAGTTATGGTAGATCTATTCTATAAACTTTTTATGTCCTTAAGAACTCTAGCTCTGTAGTTGTCGGGATACAATTGGAAGTCAATTTCAAGACTTCCAATTGTACTGAATAATTACCGTAGTTTTACTGTTTATGGTGAAATACGTCAAATAATTCTCAATTTAGTAATCTTAATGCTTGACGATCACGACGTACCCTAGTTGACTAGAAACAGTGTAAATTGTGATGTTCTTTTTCGCTTTTCGAGGATGTAAAAGTAACGAATAATCATATGAAGTTGTAAAAGATTATGTCGAAATCAAAAATTATTCCAGTGTGATTTTTCATCATGGATTTTCAGTATCTTTGAAATACAAGTCAATTGACCAATGCATGAGCTCATAGTAATGTGATCTTCCTTGCTATCATTGAAATTTGTAAGTAATTGAAACCCTGGAAAATATGCTATGAAAAGTTCCTAAATATTTTAAGATCATTGATTTTTCAGGGCGATAAAGGTGATGAAACCTTAGCGTACAAAGCTCAACTCCATCAGTATCAGCAAGCAAAGCAAAAAATCATCTGTGGTGAGGATGCTCCTGGTAGGTGCTTGATATTTTATCCGTGAATGATTATAATTGTTTACAACCAGTAAGTTTTGAGCTAGAAAAAAATTTTGAACATTGCCATGTTTTTTGTGGAATTTCTTAACTTCAAAATCAAAGTGCTTATGACGTCTTTCTCACACGCACATGGGATTCCAAGCACTGATTAATTATTCTCACGAATTTACCTATTCTGGGGCGATTGTCTGTGAAATGTAAAATTTGTGAATTGTAAGAGATATGTCGCCGAAGAATAACGGATGGATTTTTTCTGAATTTTCCAAACATAAAATTCGCAATATATTCAATATCTCATCGTTAGATTACCGCCATTTTGATGCTAGGTGGGTAGTACTGGATCTCAAACTACAATGCTACACATCAAAGACATCATTCGATTTTCCCTCTAGCAGAGTCATTATTAAATTTGAAAACCAGTTCGACATATACGTAATCTGGAATTCCGGCAACGAAAAAGCGGAACGCGGTGTGCGTCTACGAGGCAAAAGCTGTTAATAATTTTCATCACATCAGAAAAATTTGATGCCTTTTGTATTCCTCGAAGACTGAAGATATTTTAGATGACCAATCGAAATGATGATGATTAAGGGTGACATTTCACAAGAGGTACTCTGTAGCACAGCAACAATAGGTGCCACTGCCACATAATATACATTGAGTCGGTCGCTGATTCTGACCCGTCTCATTCCTAGAGTTACCAAGCCTCTAATTACTCCTATATCGACGAATCGGCTGCAAATTAGTCTGAGAGAACTGAAACTGTAAATTGATGCTTCGTCGGCAGGCTAATTGAAATTACTGTATAGGTCAAAGTATCTATCCATTCTCTAGTAACGATGCTTTATCAAGTCAAATACCAAGCGCAATCTTTAGAAATGATCAACGCCGACCGCTTTATCTTTTATTCACTAAAATTTACTCCAGTCTCCTATAAAGGTATACCGCGGTGTCAGGGATTTGCGAAAATATTATGTACAATCGAGTGTGCAACACTGCATGATCAGTGATATTTTCACTTGACATACAGTGTAGAGCGTTCGTCTTCAATATCTCTCTGTAGGGAGAGCCGGGCTTCAGAGAGATCTGACTAGAAAAGAGCGAAAGACGGCGGGTTGTGCTCGACTGACAAGACTGTAGGGTCGAAACACGTGTATCGGTTTGTACAAGAGCCAATTACTACACCACTGACATGTTATCTTGAATAACAATGAAAGGATCTATTGAAATTTGAGCGTGATCTCAATAAAACACTTGAAATAAAGGAAAATAATATTGTCAAGTGAATATTAGGTCTTCTCATAAGTTTTGGCACTAGAACAATAAACACCAAATTCATTCAGCAGAAGTATCTAAAAGTGCTCAACAACACTATTCGAAGTTTGCGCCATTAACCTAAACACATCTGCCATCTTTCAGGCAATAAATGAGTACCGCGCTCATAGAAAACTTGCCATCCTTGGATTCGAAGAAAGTCTTCGACGGAAATGATTGGTGTCTCGGAAGTTCTTCTTGCTCAGGAAGTGCTCCACGAAGCAGAAGAGGTGATAGTGATACGGCGACAAGTTAGGACCTTACGGCTGATCATTCAGCAACTGCCAGCCCAGTTCGGTGAACTTCTTCTTTGTCTGTTTGACGACGTGCAGCCTTTCGTTGTCTCGAAGCAGGATGAGATTGCGCCAACGTCGACGTGACAGGGCCCGATTGCAGCGCTCCAGGTGCTCGCAGTAGAGTTAGGCGTTAATCGTCTCTCCGGGTGACAGCACGTCTTAGTGAATCGGCTCTGTCCGGTCCCAAAAGATGATGAGCATAGCCTTTAATGCATGAATTGCTGTAGTGCCAAAACTTATGAGAGGTTTTAATATTATGAATTGTAATGTGTACATAATACAATTATTAGTTTTGTCTACGTTTCGATTTTAGCAGGACTTGAATCGGATGCTGAAGACGATGGTGCTGACGACGAGAACAACTACAGTGTGTACGAATGTCCTGGTTTAGCACCAACAGGCGATATTGAAGTATGTAATCCGAATTTCGCTGCACATCCGTAAGCCTGACGACGACATGCGCCTGTTATAATTGGCCGCCAGCCCACCACCGCCCATCTGCCAGTCACGCCCAGTGCTCCACATTCTTCACCAAGACAATTAAAAGACTTAAAAAAAATGTAAATTGTAAAGCGAGTCTAGCTTAGAAAAAATTGTGTTTTTGTTTGTGGTGGAGTGAATGTTAAGTCAGTAAATTTCCGTTGATCTGATATACAGTTCATTTTTTATGTGGCGAAGTTAGTTGAGTTGAATCTCAAAAGATCTGAAATCACACGTTATTTTTTGTTATTGACAATCTTGATGTGTTGTGTTGTGCTGTGTTGTATAGTTTTACAAGTGCTTGTGTAATCTTCACAACTTCAAACGTACAAATGACGTAGTAAATGACCGACCGGTGACTCAAATAAACTTCTATGAGATATCTACTACGATATTTATATTGAATGTGTAGAGAGTTTTTATCTTTCCTCCTTCCAAATATGAGCGGTGCGGTATTGAAAATGAATAAATATGCATTTCTTTGACGTTTCGTCTCAATTCCGCTACCGTGGCTATGTTGACAACGGATGAGACATTCTGAGAAATCGATCCTCTCCTTCTTTCTTCATTTTCTTCCTCTACTACATTTTTTTTTCTGGTATTGTGGGCACGTGGATGTTAATTGCGAAAAATATCAGCATTCTAACCAGGGAATCATGATAAAGATGCAGTTTTGTTGATGTCATTGTATCTCCTTTCCCTACATCTGATTTAAAAAAGTGAACAACAACGAAAGGTTTGGAGCAAGACACTTTTTACAGTGGTCTCAGGTCGTATTCTACCGTAAAGTCAATCACATGCCCTAAGAACAATTATCTTTTTTTCCTGCCTACTTTCGTTATATGAATTTTGGTATTGCTTCCATTTGTTGTGTAACTGAGGAAGTCATATTGAATACAATTCAATATGCAATCTTTTTTGCAAAACTGACCTTCATTAGATTAAAGGTTAATTAGTTAGTTATAATTATCGAGACTGGAACATTATCTAAGGTTGTTTCTCCTTACGTGAGCATGTACATCTTCATGCGTATGACTGCATGTATGTTTAGACGCGAGTGTTTTGATATGTTCAATTATCCATGTTTGTGAGACACAATATGCAGTACAAAGAACAACTTACATGTGTATATGTTTGTCCATGCGTGTATATGCATATTGATGTGTGCATGTCTAGGTGTATCCATATACGAATTTGCAACGTGGTTATGTGTTCACGTGTATTTTGCACATGGTTATGGATGTATGACAGCGTGTGGGGAATATATATGAGAATGTGTGCTTGTTTGTGACTGTATGTGTGTATGCATTTGTATATCCCTGTGTTTGTGTGCGCATGTGTATATGTGAATTTATATTCGTGTTTATGTATTTCTGTTTGTTTGTGCGTGCGTATGTGTATTCGTGAGTACCTATGCGTATTTGTACGAGTAATGTGCATGTGTATTTGTTTATTTATGTATATGTATGTATTTCTATATGTGCATGTTGTGTGTGTGTGTGTGTGTGTGTGTGTGTGTGTGTGTGTGTTTGTGTGAGCGCATTTGCGTGAGTGTGTGTGTGTGTGTGTGTGTGTGTGTGTGTGTGTGTGTGTTTGTGTGAGCGCATTTGCGTGAGTGTGTGTGTGTGTGTGTGTGTGTGTGTGTGTGTGTGTGTGTGGTGTGTGTGTGTGTGTGTGTGTGTGTGTGTGTGTGTGTGTGTGTGTGTGTGTGTGTGTGTTTTGTGTGAGCGCATTTGCGTGAGTGTGTGTGTGTACGTGTATGCATACGCGCATGGCGTGTTTGTGTTTATATGTATGTGTGTATGCGCAGGCGTATTTGTGTATGTGTATTTTCATGTCTATATGGGCGCGCTTGTGTGCTAAAGTCTTTGAAATATCGTTAACAAATTCGAATTCTGAAGCTCATTACAAGGGGATGGTCATGAAGCTTTGGGTTACTGAAGACAGATGTACTTTGCGCGATTACTTTGTACTTTTAATTTTTTTTACCCTTTTATAATACATATGTTTAGAGACGAGAATTAAAAAAAAAACAGAAGCAATTAATTATTAATTAAAGCGCATAGCATCCTGTAAAGTTCTTTTCTTTCTTCTTCGCTTTTATCGTGGTATCAGCTAAGTGGTACCAAAGCGATTAGGAGTCATATGACTGCCTGGAATAGCCACGCCCTATGTACATGCTTCTATGCACAAGTGGTTTAATTTTAGGCCTCCTTAGGAAAATATTTCTAGGTTTTCTGGAAAAAAATCTTCACTCACGATAAACCAATCTTGTTATTCAATTTGTTCCCTTAACAAAAATAATTTAACGATGTGAGGGCATTTATATTTTGTTCACGTAAAAATGGGCTCGCAAGCAGTTTTAAGAATCCATACACCAAGGCAGGACTTCTTTTGGAGAAAAAAGGAAATAACATTGAGACAAAAACTATTTATATCAATTCACCCTCGAAATTAGAGGACAAATGGGTGCGTTGACTTTCATTCACCAAACCGCTTCATTGTGGAGAAAACGCTGTGGAAGAAAGAAGGGTAGTAATCAATTTATGCCACTCAAATCTTTCCTGCAATTCTGCATGATCCTCTATCACTTCTTTTCGACTCGTTTTCACATTGAAATAAAAAAGTAGAAGAGAGATTAATTTGCCTAATGACAGTTGTGTAGTCGTCATCCTCAAATAAAACTAATAGTAAATAGAGTTATATGATTTTCAAGTCACATACTTTTCCAGTTTGTGGAGTAGATGAAGTTATTTCTTTTGATAAATATAGCAATAGCCTTTGAGATATGATAAGTCCATTTTGAGATACGATGAGATATCAAGTGAAAAGTTAACACATACGAAAGACGTGTAATGAAGGAAATAGCTTCGTATATATTTTAAATATTTTTGATGTTTAAAACTATTCCTACTATTTTTGCACTAATACAATTACATTGTCCAGTTTACACACAAATGAAGGAGGTGTTTAAGCGTTAGAAGCTTTTATTCCAGATAAACTACATTTATATTTCCACATGTCTCAAAATTTAAACGGAAATTGCGTTTCCGTTCGACACCCAGTGCTATGAGTAAGCCTCTATCAGGAAAAGCTGTCATTCTGAAAGGAATTCCACTTAAAAGGAACGTACCTCCGTACATTTTAGATATAATCTGTGAGACGTTAAATAAAATTATGGCATCTTCAGATATAGGCACTGCCATCTCAGAGTTCTACAAGAAATGAAAAGCTACTCAAATCTGAACAAAGTACTAACGCTTCGCAAATGTGGTTCGCGCAGTTGGTTGATTGAAGTCATGCAGCATGGTTAATTTAGTACAGTAGGTTTCCCCTAACGAGACCACATAGTCGGCATTCAAAATGCCTCCTTAATAAAAAGGCAAAGGGAAGAAGAGTTTGTCGTACTTATCGGTTCCATAACTTTACAATCGCACTGACTGCACTGGTTTCATTCAAAGCCTAGCAAAAATAGTCACCATGTCAGGCGACAATCAGTGGGCAGAGTGTTAGGAAAATTAATGTGGGATAAGTTGCCTCATTCGCAGGAAGCGAGGACAACAGCAAACGATTTCTCAAAAGCCAAGAGTCCCGATGTGCCAGTAATATTGAAGCATTGCCCTTCAGCGACAGATTTCAGGAAATAAATTTGTCCATTGATTCTTAATTTTCTTGAAGGTCAATACATGATAAAACCGAAAGTAGATTTCTAGATCTTGGTAGTTGTCCCAGTTTTTAGATCTTCAATTTGGCTTGTGTTTCAAAACTTACCACTAAATTCTGGCACTTTCGTAATAAAATCAACAAATGAATCAAAGCTCCCATCATTTCTTGAGCTAGCATTGATAAAAAGCTGCTATGAGAAAAGTCTTTCAATCATTCTATTAAATCTTTTCTTTTTCAAGATTATTTCCGAGCGCTTCTGACATCTCAACAATTCAAAGTCCTCTGTATGCTTTCGTTTGAAAGATAAAAGACAGAAAGTCAGCAAATTGAAGTCACTATAGGATGCTGTAATGCGATTTTGCAGAAATAATGCACTAATTAAGAGATATCGCTAATAAACTCATTCTTTATTGCTGAAATAAAAGCCTTTGATAGTGGAACTATTTAGCTTATTTTTAGTTCACTGAAAAGGGTTTTTTTTTTGTGTGACATTCCATCATTATTAATTATGAGAAAGCCTCTATACTGGATTATTGAAAAAGCTATCGGGTGCAGTATATTCACTTCAATAACGCTCGCCATTTCATTTATTTCACAGTGGCGTGATTATACCTGAATACGCAGGGTAAGTGCTTAGGGACTTCACTAATTATGGCTCGACGTCACTCTACTGAGTTAGCACTCAGATTGCACTCTATATGAAAGCCGTGTTACTTTTGGAAAATCCTCTACACATATTTTAGTTGCTGTATGTAAATTGATATTTTTCCAATGAAGTCCACTTGAACTCATAGTTGGACATTTTTTGATGGTCAAGAAGATGCTGTGGCTTGAGTTGTGAATCGGTGGGAAGAATTATACTTTCCGACGTCGGATTTTCGCGGAAACGACAGTGGTTCTCGCTACTCCCTTAGCTACATATGGCTTTGAATGAAAATCTTGAACTCCTTGAAGGCTATGGAAATCATGCTAAGAGATGAACCGAACATATTGCAGGCCACCACTCTAAAACTCATCTGGGCACAATGAAGCGCTTGGCCATTGAGAAACGAGCCAATGATCCACAATCTAGTATCATAGTTTAAGCTATTTAGTCACTGTGTCACGTGTCGTCTGCGGTAATTTTCGTCAACTGGAACAGAAATTGGTTATATGCCGATGTTACGTTTTAATTACATTTAAGTTTGATGGTAATAGGCGCGCATGGAGCTAGTCCTAAAAAGGTGCCATGCGATGCAAACGTTCGTTCGATACCGCGCCTTAGCTGACTAAGCTCTGTCTTTCTATGTTGGAAATTTGGTTTTAGATCTGTCTGGATAGCTAAAAACAGTAGTCTACACAACGGTAGTTTTTTGCTTGCGGTTGTGTTACCTAAAAATGTGTCCAGTCATTTTGACCATCCATTGTATCCATTGTAGGGTTGAATATATGGTCGTACCTAAAAATGGGTTCAGCGTCGAATGATTCGTTTTTCTTTGATGAAAATGTACCTCATTTAACGCAGTAGAAGTTTCCGGCTCTATCGGTTCGCACAGAGCGCATGTGGCGCAGTGGTTAGTAGTGCTTTGCGTTGCACACTAGGTCAATGGTTCAATCTCGTGCTATGGCTCACCAAGTCATCCATCCCCGCGGGGTCGGTAAATTGGTACCAGAGAGGTTTCAGATTTGTCTGGGAGGATAAGCAGCACTGACTCGGTTCAGCGGGAGGCCATCGCGAGTCATTGTAAAGGCCAGATATGCATTCAATCACCTCAGGCGGAACTAAAATTTAAAGACGAATGTGTGGCGCATCGCTCAGGGATCGACCAACGCCAAGAGCTTTATCCTTTATCCTTTATCCTTTTATCGGTTCGCACAGTTATATCCACGCTGCAATTATCTTAGCATTTCAAAAAAAAAAAAGACTCACTCAACCAGCATTTAACATCCCAGTAAAGAGAGAAAGTATAACATCAACAGGCGCACGTGCCCACATATGCACAGTCGTCATTTATAAAATTCGTATGCAAGCCGAAAAGTAGAATGGTACAAAGTGCTATGGCGCTCACATGTGATGGTGAATTTACTTAAATACCGTTGAGACAACACTTTGCAGAATTTGAAGTGTAACACTTACGTACGTCAAGATCCTGCACTATATCAATATAATTTACATATATCTGCAGAAGACCAAGAAAAGCGCTACCATTCTTTACGTAGGAATTTTTAAGCAGGACTCTTACGAGAATCATAGTGCTGGGATGATTTTTCTGAGAAAAGACTGAAGGAGACGAATTACACTATAAAACTACTCAAATGATTTAGTTAACGTACGACGTTGATGAATAAGATTTGTTGGGCTAACGTTCAGATATCTTCGTCTTCTTCAGAGTTCGTAAGTCAAGTTGATTGTCCACAGTCATTCGCCCTTCTTGTGTATCTTCGTCTTCATTGTCGTTTGAGTCAAATCATCTTCTGTGGAGCATCGCTCGAATGAAGAACCTCACTTGGCCATGACCTTACATCCAGGATGGTTCTTTCAAAAGCTATGAAAAAACATAATATTGGTTGATAATGGAGGTTAAATAAAAACCTGATTTTCAAAATATCACTATACTTCACACTAAGTGATAATATTACCGACTGCTGTAGGATAGATTGCCCGAAGAAGTTGAGTGCGCATTAGCACTGCCAACGGCGAATTAGCACGCGAGCCATCTTCTATATAAGTGCATCGCCGAGTGAGATTCTTTATTCGAGCGGTGCTTCACGGAATAAGAGTTGATTCCAATTTCAACGAACGCTAAGTTCACGATGCAGTGAAGGGGCTGTGAGCAATGAACTCAAATTAGCGGCTCTGAAGAAGACGAAAACGCCAGAACGTTAGCCCAACAAATCTTAATTGTCAGCCTTATGTTTTAGCTAAGTGATAAAAGAAGCTATTATTGATTGAAAATGTCGAGATTGAATGAAAACCGGTTTTCGAAATACTGCCTACATGAGATTGGAGAAGAGCAACTCGCATTACGACTTTGAGCATGGCAACCTACAAAGGAAGTTCTAAGCGTACAGTTTCATAGATTTCCTATAGTCGTTATTTACGCGCTTTTTCGAAGGTGTAATTTCCCTTGTGGATTTTGCGTAAGAAGGCGCACTTGCCGTAGTTGCTTTTACGTAAGATGTTTATTTTATATTTGGTAACAAATACCATGTCAAGAGGAAAAGAAGATTATTTGCTCAAAACATTGTAGGTGTTTGATGTAGAGTGATGTGCATACCTTTCGCGTCACGCTGGGCTTGAACCTACATCTCACTCTATATGGGAGAGCATGCTCTAACCCGTTGCACTACTGACGCCCGTTTTGCTCACCACTGTTTCTACGTTACAACGCATCTATCTGTCTGGTTTTACACATCATTCTACATCAACGGGTATATTTGGAACATCATACCACCGCTAGAAGAGGTTAAATGAAAAGGATCTATATTGGGGCTATTTTTCAAATAGTGTTTGATCTTAGAAGTTCTGGAAGTTAGTCTAACTACGGGTACTAGAATGGATGATAGAAAGATAAAGGATTCTTCATTATCATGTTTGCCCAATTAAGAAGAAATCCATACTCGAAAATGTGCCAAAGCATTCGCCTTCGTCCGGTTATTTGGTACTCCAGCGGAAATCTGTAGTGCAAGCAATTGAATATCCACTCATACTTTAACCATGTGAGAAAATTGTTTCACCATTTTATTTAATCCGCAATACAGTTTTCTCTACTAGTGTGCTCGTTCCAATAGTTCTAGCATTCATTTCGTTTGCTCGCGTTCATCGCTTGATTGAAAATTTTGTCATCTTCATGAATGTCGTGAAGAAATGATTGAGCACATGCTCTTGCAGTCTTGAGAATGGCTAGGCCGGGGCTTCCTTTTTTGAGTGCCGGTTGAGGTGGTGGGGGACAGCCCGCAGAAATTTTTCAGGGTAGAAAAAATAACGAGCGGCCGTCCTCTTCTTAAGTAATTAAAATTTTCTTTGGAGAATTTAACAGTAGCTTATATCGGAGGCTTGCAAAATATATAAAGGTAATTTTCACAACCTAATTTTCGAATAATTTCGACATGAATAACCATCATGCTTTAGATTTCACTCTAAAACGTCGTTGATAAAAATTCTACATAGCTGAGATTTTTGCAGCTTCCAGGCCTTTAAAGCTTATTTGATTCGAAAAACGTCGAAACGTTAGGAAAATAAATTTCCTATAGCACCCTCATAATGGCTTGAGATTCTCAGAAAGTATGAGAAGCTATAAGTGGTGTGTCTATCCGTCGTAAATTCTTCGAAACCTTAATGATGCTAGCTAGCTATTTGGTCCATTTTACATAGTAACTATCTTTTCGGTCTACTCGTGTTCGGAAGATATGAAGAACTTCAGAATTTTCGTTAAACGGTAATTGATTCAAGTATTTTTGACATGACACGACACAAGAGGTGCCTTTTTGGATTCTGCCAGCCACTACTGGATCCTACACGCCATCTTGATTTGCTTTCCAATTACTTCCTCGTCAACTCACTGCATGCTTTTAGTCGAATCGATGACGAGTGGGGAACAATCTGCACACAAATGCTATATGACTTCACTACAACTCATGGCTGAAATTTGCACAAGTTTTCTATGTTCTGCCAAAAGTCCGAGAATGGGCTTCAGTTCCTTTCCAGAAAATCCTTCCAAGATTATGCACAACTTCGTTCACGTATGAAAATTTATACCGATTGGGCCGTAGTTTAAGCATAATCTGTAAAGCGTTCAACATTAGCAATCCCTTAGAGTATAAGCATATATTTGATTTCGTTTGTAGCAACGTACACCTGACTGAACTCGTAAAATGTCTCATAATCGCTTTTCAGTACCTACTAAAAAAAGTTACCAGTTCATTTTTTTTTGTTTCAAAGAGAAGAAATACTATCTCGATTAGTGACCGTGTGAGGACGGAAGAAGTGGCTGGCGAAGTGCTGAGTTGAGTCAATGACAAAGCGAATTGCAGAGCGTCATCAATCGCTGCGCTATAAGCGCTTTTACTATCAGTGGTAAAAACATCACGTTTTGGCTAGTTTTAAAGAGCAAAGTTCTGCGAGTTTTTCTGTTTTATTTGTGTGACATTTATGAGGTAAGCGGCAACATTGTTAATCCAGGAGAAATGCGTCTCAATTAAATTATCGTTTTTTCCTTTCATTCACCGCTAATTAATATTAATGTCATCAATAAATGTTCAGGAAGTTTCACTTGTGTAGTAATATTATTAGATAGGGAAATGCATAATATATAGTACTGGATAGTGCGAATAAATCTTTGAATTCGCTAAAGAAGCCATTAAATTGCTCAATAGATTATCGATGGTATTAGATTGGAAACTAAGTTCGATCGCAATTTTTTTGCTATTTCTATTTATTTACGATAAACTTATTCCTTGGTTTTTTTGTCGTGTTTGATGCCATTCGAAAGCTCGTGATCTCGAAATTCCAAATATTTAAGAAATTTTTTTTGTCACAATAATGAACGATTTTCTTAGGTTGGCAAGTAAATTTTGTCGCATTGTATTGTTATTTTTATTGATTCGATATAAACTTATTTCTTAGAACTTTCTATCGCACTTTAGGTCCTTCTAAAGCTTGTGACTTCGAGATTCTAAATATGTGAACCATTTTATTCCTTGTAACTGTATGGAATTTTCTTCTACTTTAAAATGGACACTCCGAAACCAAAGTCGTGAGCGTCTCTTGAATGTGGCACTTGCGTCATTTTGTCATCGAAGCGACACAAAACTATGTCGAGCACTTTGCCACAAAGCGGATAATCCACGAATTACACAAAGATGGTCTAAAAAGTTTAGTGAAGGCGATAGCAACGCAACGTTGCGACAGCTTTATCGAAGCGCTGTCACGACAACGCTCGCTCACATATTGCGCGTCTGACACAGCAAAAGATGGAAGAATTAGGGTGGGAACGTGTAATTTATCCACCATGTAACCCAAATGTTGTTCCAAGTGATTAACATTTTTTGAGATTACTCCAACATTCCTTAGCAGTAAAACGCTTTGCCATAGTCGATGATGTGACAAAACACGTGAATCCATTCTAAAGTAAAAAAATTTATACAGTTATAAAAATCAAAACGGCTTACATATTTAGAATCTTGAGATCACGAGCTTTCAAATGGCATTGAACACGATCAAAAAGACCAAGAAGTAAATTCACTGTAAATGAATAAAATAACAAAAAAGAAACACGGCAGGAGACCTAATATCTTCTAAAGCCGCTGTGATGTCAAAAATAATTCAAAATCTTCCACCGACATCTTTCTGATATCTTCAAGTTATGCGTCTTCGTTGATTTGCTTAGGGATTAGAACATTATAATTAGGACTTCCTCTGTGACTTTTAGAGCAAAATCCCCATAGGATATAATCATCTCATAGAGCTCAACGATTAAGCTCAGCTCCCGTGCTCTTCAACGAAGATTTATAGAGATTTGGTGTATTCGAAAATATTATTATCCTAAATGAAAGAAAAGAAAGGGTTATTTGCTTATATTGGCATTGAAAAATTTAGTATAATCATGGCGATTTTGGAATTTGATTGAAAACTTCAAAAAGCCTCTACGAAAGAACCAGGAGCGATTTGGGAGCCCGTTGGAAGCACAGGTTTCATAGAATACGGGAACCACGGTAGTTATTAACAAGTTACTGAGGGAAATGGAATCATATTAGGCCGTTGATAGGGCCAGAACTGGAGCAATAAGCATCAAATTTATTAGCCAGAAGTAGTCAAAAACGCATGGTTTTTAGTATTATTCGAAGGCGCATTTTCTTGTGAATACTTTAGCTTACAGCTTGTCTGTACTTGCTTCCTGATGGGGCTGTCATGAAAACAAATTCGCTTGCTACTCATGCACTAATAGAGCAAAATGGAAAATACTAGTGAAGCGTCGAGCAAGAATAATGGAGCCTCCTGTAGAGGGCCCAAGCGCGACTGATCATCTAGATCAGCTCTGGACTTCGCAAAACACTTTCCATCCATTTTTTCTACATGGCCCCAAGCTCCATTGATCATACGCGCCGCTTCATTAGCATTTTCCCTTACGTGCCATCCGTGCAGGAGTAACAAGCGAATTTGTATCTGAGATAGCTCTACTATGAATCAGTCATAGACACATTGTATACCAAAGTGTTTGCGACAAAATGCGCAATTGAACGATACTTAAATCAAGCAATTTTAATCATTTTGGTTTACAAGTTTGATGTTTATTTCTCTAGTGCCAAAACTTATGAGGCGAGCGAACATTAGTTTGAAGAAAAACTTTCTCATTTCTTGCTCAAGGTTCGACAAGGCGATACAATTTCGCCAAAACTATTCAGTGCCACCCTACGAAACGTCACGCGAACATTAGAATGGGACGATATGGGAGTGAAAATTGACGGTCGACAACTGAACCATCTTCGCTTTGCTGACGATATCGTTCTCATAACACCAAACATCAGCCAAGCGGAACGAATGTTGACCGATTTCGATAACGCCCGTGGAAAGATAGGTCTCCAACTAAATCTAACGAAAACGATGTTCATGAGGAACGGATGGGTTTGAATGCCTCATTCAAGCCCAACGAAACGACAATCTCCGAATGCTCCAGTTACGTCTACCTAGGTCGTGAAATCAACATGATAAACGACCTAGCTCCAGAGTTGAGCAGGAGGAAACGAGCGGCTTGGGGAACGTTTAAGAGCATCGAAGATGTAGTGAAGAGGACTAAGAACATCCGACTCCGTGCCCACCTTTTCGACTTGACAGTTATCCCTGCCCTAATGTATGCAGCAGAAACCTGGTCGCTACGTAAGCAGGATGAACGATCACTTGGTGTTATAGAGCGCGCAACCGAGAAGTCGATGCTAGGAGTACCCCGCATCTCGCAAATGAGCGAAAGGATCCAAAGTTCCGCCTTCGTCAACGATCGAAAATCAGAGACACCGTTCTACACGCCAGGATATCGAAAATAAGGTGGGCCGGGCAGGTGATGCGCTTCAACGACAATCGATGGACGAGAGCCGTTACCGACCGGATTTTTCGGGACATCAAGCGCTCTACAGGAAGAACTGACCTGTTGGTCCGATTTCTTCACGAAGGCGATAGAAGAAAGATACGATGCTCAGCGGATCCCGGCAGCGAGGAGGACTCACTGGGCTACTCTTGCACGCGATAGGGAAAGATGGAAGAGTTGCTGGTGCCCGCTCGAGTCACTCGACGATCAGCGGGACGACAGGTGATACAAGTGATACATAAATTCATTTAGAAACAGTAAAAATTATTCTTATCTGCTCGATATACCATTCCCTGGGCTCTGAATTAAAGAACTCCTGACATGACTCTTGAATTTGATCAAATGTCTCAAATCTGACTCCGTGCCCTTGACTTTTCAACCACTTTTGAGGGAATGCATTCTATATGTATTTTATATCAGCGGCCTTCGCACTGGCATGTCTGAGTGAAAGAAAAATCACGTCTTCTAAATTGGTGTTACAGAGCTCTTTGCCAGTAGAGGTAGAAAATTCCCAGAAGTTTCCATTTCCACAAGTGTTTAATAAAAAACGAGCGTTGCTTTCTTCACATTTTCCTTGGTGAGGACTGAAAATACTAGAAAATACCCGCTTGATTTTCTGCCCTTTTTAGAAATGCACTGTTAAATGACTGAACACGGTTTGCGGGCTCAATCTACATAAAACTAGTTAATTTTCAGCCTCATCATTGCATTTTTTCACTTTCGACTTTCTCAAATCGGTGTCAAAACGATCCCTACGAAGCCACTAAAGCTACGCAGCTGCATCGTTCTCTTGGAGCTGGACGCAAGAACCTTCACGCCGCAATATTGCATTCATATATTCAGAGTGGACTGTTTTCACGTGATAGCCATCATACCTCTGGAGGTATCAAATAAGCAGCCATGAACTTATGGAACGCGCGTGGGGCATTAATATTGATTATGAAAATAATTAACATTATTCTGACCTCATTTTTATTCATATGGACATTTCGTATTGATGAAAATTCCATTTGAATAGTTGGGTGAAAGAAACTGACACATCATAGCGTTTGTCACTTACTTCTTGTGGTAGGACACATTGATTCACAACGATATTAATATTAATCGGCATTTTCGCTATTCTCATAAATCAGCTCCAAAAAATCTATCAAAATTCGTTTGCGATGGACATCTCGCTTCGTTTCGAATACACCTAAGATAACTGAGTGGTGAGCAAATATACGACCTCAGACGGTAGTCAAACCCGCGTTTCATCCATACCGGAGCCGCTTGCTACCACCACACCACCGAGGTTCATTTACGCCACCACTCATTCTTCAACATCTCTATGTTAGCTATCAGCCACCAACCACTAACATGTTTGGTCGGGTAGGCGATTTCGCTTCATAAACCCAGTTGATCTGACAGCCATTGTGATATATAATACTTATAATTTCTAATCTTTTTGACTGCATTTTTCGCAGTGGTACGATATTTCCAATACACCTCAGAGTACTGAGTGAATATTCTTGCTCACCACTTATCCGACCTTACGATCCTGTCAGTCGAGCTGTTGCTCTTTCTCATGTTTTGCTGATCTCTGTGGGTGCTCTAGTCCCCACACTAAGAGTTGGCAGCAACGAACGTTGTACACTCTGTGTCCAGTGAAATTATCACCGCACACAGAGTGGTGTACACTCGATTGCTCTTGGCTTGCACATTTTTTCCAGAAACGACCTATTCTGTTGAACTAATGGTGCTCATTCAAGAGCTTACGTCAAGCGAATTTAAACGGTATATTTTATTTCTTACAAGGCTTGTTTTTTTGCGCTGTAACAGTCGAAATAAGATTTTGTTTGGCATTCAAAGATTTCTAGTCGGACTAAGCTTCTTCATGGAGAATCAATGAAATTTCGATAGCGCCATAGTTGTCTTTGGAGAAGACTCCTTAGAGCGCTGTAACAGTCAAAAACGATGGCTTTTGCACCTCAAAGGGTGGGTTTTCACGACATTGGCCCTAAGTCACCGCGCCTTTTGCAACATACCGCTTTATTGCGAAGTGCAACCTTCTTTTGACTGCTATAGTACAAGAAGGAGTTTTTTTGAAAAACGGTTACTAGGGTAGAAGTCGAGAACTGAGCTATCAAACAACCTTTGATAGTCTAGCGGAAAGGAAATGTTGAGCGAGAAATACTCGAGTGTGAAAGATAAATTTATTTTTTACTTTTAAAGTGCATTAAGAAAGTCTTTCTAACAATAAAGCTTGCCTTCAAAATTGACGAGATTTCAGGTATCAAGCAGTTATTGGATATTTTGGAAAATCCACAAAAACTTTCTTCCCAGAGGGTCAAATCAGAATGCGGGCATCAAACGTGATCCAACTATCCAAAATCTAATAATCCTTTGGCCGTTACAGCACGACAAAGAGTTCTTCATAAAAACCAAGCACACTCTTAGAATTTCCAAGTTCTGCCCTATTCAATGACTATAAATTGCTTGCGAAAAAACTGTATCCGGCGAGAAGTGTTTAGATGTGAAACAAAATCTTACTTTGGCTGTTACAACGTAGTTTTTTTAGAAAATAGAGCACGTGGTTCAGATTCACTTAGTTGCAGTTATCGAACAGTTGCCAAAAAGTCTTGCAAAATTAAAAAATACGCTCTTAATAAAAGATTCAAACAGGTTGCAGATAACGGAAAGAAACCGCTATAACTCAATTTCTTCTTCGCAACCATAACAATGAGCAAAAATTTGAACGAAATTACGCACTGATCTGAGAAATAGAAATCTGAAGTGCAATAATAGTCAGAAGGATATTGAGAATTACTAATGAAGTAGGTTCTCATGCAATACGCAGTTTTTTTTTTGATGAACTATTCACTGCGTTCCAAAATTTCAGACAGTATGCTTGATTTTGTATACTTTATGCAATAGAGCACACGAAAACTGAAAGAATTAGAGATAAGTCTATTGAATGTAGCTAAGTATGAAAAAAATACCATAGAAATCCGCCATAAAGGTTCTAATATAGCCTGATCATAAGTACTTGAACTTTTCCTTTGAAAATAAGGATTACCACTGAAACGACTATATTATTCCTGATAAGAGTGAGCTTTTTGAAGTCTGATCAATCATACTTGACCATTTACTGACATGAAAATCCTATATGTTGACGAAAAAAGTATAGACTTTTTGGGAAACTACCGCAGTTGCCTTGAAGCAGGCGCCGGCAGCTCTATTCGTAGCCGCCCGAGACACCCGCCAGCCAAAAATGGCGCCGTCCGCAAAAGGATGAAGTTTCTTCAAAAAAGCTTCATTAGTGTACTTGTGATCACCTTTGACAAATTTCTGGCAACTCATAACTTCGGTTAGCTCATCCGCGGAAGACACATAGCTTCCTGTTGTGGGGATTTTGATGGTTTTTCTAGAAACAAGCGACAGCTATAAGATTTGGAGGATGGGGACATGAGGAATAGTAGAGCAAATTCTCCTCTATCGCTCTGCAGATGTAATTGGCACACTTGTATCTGTATATTATGATAAATATCATACAAGTGCAATGTTGTCAGCATTTAGCCATATTTTACAGCATATGATAAGTCTTAGTCTATAATTTTTTTGAAAAATTTCTGCGCATTCCGTGCGACAATCTTGATTTATGACAACGATTGAATGTTTAGTGAGTTTTTTTGGAAGTGGATTTCGCATATTTCCACGGTAAAACGGAGCTTTGCTCGACTAATACGGATCACAACATGTGCGTTGGAGAACTTACAAATTAAATAGACGGAAGTTATTACGAAGATTTAGCGTGCCGAAATAAACTATTAAGAATAAAAAGATCTCAGCAGAGGTCATACATATTCCACGTCCATTTTATAATAAAAGCGTTAAGTTAATGTCTTTGCGGAAGGTTTAAGCATGGAATGTTTCACGCGCAAAAACTGTAACATGCCGTTAGGAAATCTTCCGTCAAAAATGGTGTGGAGTCCTCAACAGCCGGAGCGAGATGAAGCTGTGAAATTTACTTATAATTCTCAGACTGTTGTCTGTTCCTTTTGTTACTTGAGAAACCTATTAGTGCTTCTAAAAAGAAGTTTTCCCTTGCATGCTGAAAAACCAAAGCACCTCAAAATTGGTGTATAGATGGAACGAATAGGAAAATAATAAGAACTTCCAAGAAATTTTTAATCGACTCTCTATAATCCATTACATGAGCATTCGATATAGTCGTAAGAATGTTTGAAGACTTTTCGAGGTTGGTACGTAAGCCACTGACATATAAACCTCGGAAGGTTCATACCATTCCTTCTGACTAAATTGAATGTTTATAGCGAGGTTAAAAAATGACTGGAATGATTATCAGCATGGCTTGAATTGTGTGGTTGTTTGTTTTCTCGATGACGATGATTATAGTAATATGAAAGGAGAAAGTGGCTATGGTTTAGTTACTAAGATACCCAGCTAAAGTAGCAGCAACCGAAGACGGGGCGAAAGTCGAGGAAGCCGGAGGCGCCCAGTTACTCTCGATAGCTGAGAAGACGATCATTTTAGCACCGATCACACAGCACAACCGCCTTTCATAATCATGTGAGTTTCATTATACATTGTGAATACTCTGGGCTTCAAGAGCATAGTATACGGCGCAGATTGAAAAGTTCGCATCCAGCCATTGTTTGCCTTCCAGTAGTGAGAAAGTTAGGGATTAACATTGTTGTGGTAACTTCTATTCAGTTGTCGTAGAGCGTGCTGAGTGTACTGCAATGCATCAAAACTTCGATCAATCGTTTGTTCGTTTTCTGCGTTAAGCGAAATGTCATTGTTGCCGTAAAGTTCTGTGCCTTAGCCAGCTTACCCAAAGTTGTGCCTCAAAAACGTTACATATAGGTGTGAAAAATACAGTCTAATCCTCTTCGAAGCCAGGTTGATGAAAGCTTATCTTTGTAGCACGACGTAGTAGAAGAAGAAGACACCGATCGGGTAGCCACCGGAATCACGTCGCATGCATTCGCTGAGAATCTTGAGGAGAAAAAGGGATCTCACTCAGACGGCAGTCGTGGAGTCCCTCGCACGTACGTGTGAAAATCTCTAATTCTCCTTACACAGTGCCATGTGGATGCATCAAAATCTTGGCTGCTATGTTCTTTTACTAAGAGACCTCTCTGCATTTCACCGTTTTTTCAAGAAACCAAGGCGCTCTTGTGTCTTTTGTCGCTGTTTGGTGATCAAATATTACTGATTTCAATTTCAGGGTCGACCGCGGAGGGCGAACACTTCCACGTCACAGTGCTCTCGAGCAATGTGTGAAATCGCGACAGCTCACCCTGTACTGATATAAATACTAATAAACCTTTATCTGTATTGTTTGATCAAGTAATCGACGTGAAAACCAGAACTTAACACGTAATAATCACAAGCCAGTAGTACCACAATTGTACAACAGAGTTGCACCAAAAAAATTTGAGGTATGGAATTATTCTTAGTGTTAAGAAGTGATTCATGGTAAACATGAAGAATATAGAAAATTAATTTTATTCGTTTTACGTCTGTACTAGGTTTGATTGGCCCTCACAGGCAGGTCTTGTGAATTCTCAACATGATTCCGTTCACTCTGCTATCTTGCCACCGTGATCCATTGACGTGGTCGAGCTAGTGTATGATTTTCGGTAAAGTAAGAGCCTCTTAATTTTGTACGTGATGAATGATGGTCGAGCATGCGATTCCTGTAAGCCTAGGACAACCAGGGCTAGACCTCTCCAGGACATCACAGCAGAATGATGTTATCCTTTATGATGTGGCGGAGAAATTTTCGTTTCTTAATCCGACTTTTCGAGAACCACAGCAATTGTTAGCGCCAACATCAGATCCGCTGGTTTTTTTTTGGTTACAGTCTCATCACATGCCAGCATTCCAAAGCTAAATGATCCTTCCTCGGATAGAGACTAAACTATCAGAGCGAGCTGTCGTATGCTGAGGATCAACGCAGTTGTTGGACGAATTACGCTACGCTGACACCACATCTTACGGCATAATGTGATGTTGTAGTCATTCAAATGACTGGCTATAGCTAAAAAGATTGAAGGAGAAAGGTCTCGGCTTTGACCAATCCTTGAGGGTTGTGCCAAGCATCCCTCTTAAATTGTAACTTTCTTTGCTGCGTTTGAATGTAAATCTCGCCCTCACAATGGACTCATGATGGCACACCTATGTACTAAGTCAGTGCTGCTTATCCTCTCAGACAAGACTGGAATCGATGTGGCGCAGACTCACTAATCCCATAGAGACGGATGGCCTTGTGACGCATGACTGCGAGACTGAACCATTGACCCTGTGTACGACACAGAACACCAACCACTGCACTATATGCACCCTGGATACGGTTGGTGTCTCAGTATAAGTTTTACCGCAATTGCACATTCCACACCGAATCTTACGGCCCAATTTAATGCCAGAATGGTTCTGAACCCCTTGTCAGCAATTACTCGTGTTTACCATTTTTGTTTATTTTCAGTCGTTTTGTTTACGTATTGTTGTTGACGAGAGACGTATATGAAGTGTTCGTTTCGTGTTGTGCCCTGCGATGGATGCGATTGATAGACATATTCTTTAAATCAGCAATGAATTGGAATGGTTCGTTGTACATTTCCGGTTCTCCGAGAAAAACAATGAAGAAACGACGCCTTCGACTTGACAAAGTCGCGCCATTTCCCTCTGAGTAATCATTCGAAAGCCAAACTCTTTGGTTACCGGCCTCGTGACCTTTTTATCTTTTGAAATGGCCTTTTTCTTACGCTGCAGCATTCAGAATGAAATTATACAGGCCTTGAAGAATTCCAAAATGTGCTTGGTCTTGGAAAAGCTTTTTTGAAAGCGCTACAGCAGAGTAGAATGGTTTTTATACGCATATTTCTCGTGAGCGAGGGCTTCTTCCTCAACTTACAAGTAACCATTCGACAGCTTAAATTTCTGTGATTCGAACGCTGTGCTTACTTTCGGGAAATAGCGTTTCTCCGCAACGCAGCAAGGAAATTAAAATCGAGCTTCATATACGCGATCCTTGGTTTGTCGGCTGATGTGTGTGTGGGGAACGTTTAAGAGCATCGAAGATGTAGTGAAGAGGACAAAGAACATCCGACTCCGTGCCCACCTTTTCGACTCGACAATCAACCCTGCCCTGACGTATGCAGCAGAAACCTGGTCGCTACGTAAGCAGGATGAAAGATCACTTGGAGTTATCGAATGCGCAGTCGAAAGGTCGATGCTAGGAGTGTCGCGTATCTCGCAAGTGAGAGAAAGAATCCGAAGTTCCGACCTACGTCAACGATCAAAAATCAGAGACGCCGTCCTACACGCCAGGATATCAAAAATAAGGTGGGCCGGGCAGGTGATGCGCTTCAACGACAATCGATGGACGAAAGCCGTTACCGACCGGATTTTTTGGGACATCAAGCGCTCTACAGAAAGAACTGACCTGTTGGTCCGATTTCTTCACGGAAACATCAGAAGAAGGATATGATGCTCAGCGATTTCCTAGAGCGACGAGGAGACACTGGGCTACTCTTGCACATGGTAGGAAAAAATGATAGTGTTGCTGGTGCCTGCTCGGGTCACGACGATCAACGGGACGAAAGGTGACAAGTGGCAGGTGATACCACGGTAAATAAGGGTCTTTGAATAAAAGAGCAAGTAGCGCAGTAGTCAGAGACTCAAGCTTTCGGATTCTATCTAACGCTCCTGTGAAGAATTCCTGTCATGCGAAAAGAGTCGTTTCCTCATTTGTCCCCGGATAAGGAGAAGAACCCGCTATGCTCTTAAATTTTCAACTGGTGCCTTTCAACGTATCTGTTCTATTTTCAGTTCATTTTTCCAGTCAAATCTGACCACCATCGAGCAGTTATCGCTTGAAGACAACGTCGAGTTTCTCATAAGGTAAACATTCGTTCACCCGTTTTTTTTCCTAGGTTCTTATTGATTCGTCCTCAGTCTAGTAGCACAGGGCGCGTATAGCGCAGTGGTTAGAGGTGTTTTGCATACAGGCAGTCGACCATTCGATGGGCGACAGCGCTCCTGTGCTCAAGGTTCACTAAGCCTACCATTCTTTTGAGATTGGAGGGTTGGTGTCGTGTTTGTCCAGGACGATGTCAGTCTGAATTGACGCATTAGTAGACCACTTTGGGTTATTGTAAAGGCCAGACATGCATTCAAGTACTTCTATTTTGCTGCAAATGGAATCGAATGCGTGGAGAATCTTCCCCGGAATTGGCCAACACCAAGAGCTGTATCCTTTATACTTTTTTTAGAAGCACGAACTAGTGTAGAAAGACATGGCAGTTCCCATTGTGCGAGTCCTTTCTAAGAGATTTTTTTATACTACTAATATTCAAGACAACAACACTGTTCAAAGTATTCATAAGTCAGCGCCTTTGGCTTATCGAACTTCTTAATCTTTTTTTTACTACATTTTAGCTTTGTTATGGTGTTATAAATGTTAGGTCCGTCCATGAGTTTTGTCACAAAAGATATAAACACAAAACTTATCGACCAGAACTTCTTGAAACTGACTGATTCTGGTGTCTTCCAGTTGCTCATTATTTTTCTAACATTTTGGAATACAACTTGCTTATACTTGCTTTAAGATGAAGCTGTTTTCGGGACATATGCGCTTGCAATTCATGTACGGATGGCCCGCAGGGGAAAAAGCCTAGTGAAGCGGCGCGCAAGATTGATGCGGCTTCCTGGGGACATTCTCGACGCGACTGGTCCTCCGGACTGTCTTCTCCAGTTTTCATCTTCCCGAACCACTTTCTGGCTGTCCTTTCTGCGACGGTATAACCCCACTCAACTTCATTGGTCTTGCGCGCCGCTTCATCAGTATTCTCCCCTACGCGCCACTCGTCCATATACACCAGGCGAATTTGTTCCCAGAACAGCTCCGTCTTAAGGCAGGTGTCGCAAGCAAAATGTTCGCAGGAAAATTTGCAGTTGAACAGTACCAAAAATGCAGTTTAATTACTTCTGGCTCGTAGATTTGGTGTATATTGCCTTAGTGCGAAAATTTATGGAACGACCTAATATATATTCGCAAGCGTTAAGTGGTATGCAAAAATGGACCCCACCAGGGAGTAGAACCTGCTCGTTTCATCCATACAGATAACGCATGCTACCACTACTTCAGCGATACCACCGCTTTGGTACCACTCTTGTTGTAGGCTGGCAGTTGAAAGAGGATTAATGCTGAATGTTTTTACTAGACGAAAGCTGCCAAAGGTTAGATGATGACGGCTGCGATAGGTATATCGGAGAAAGTAAAATAGCAAAACGACGGCTCTGACGATATGGTTGTAGCACGAGCACCTGATATGAGTGGAACGTGCGGTTCAACTCCCATTTAAAGTCGAATTTTTATGTACTATCAATATTCCTTGACGTATAATTGTAGCTTCCAAAGTTTTTGTTTTTCTCTTTTCAGGTGCTTGTGGCTAATTTCACCATGTTGTAAAGAAATCATACCGTCTTGGATGCTTTCACCGAACGCATTCGTGCGCTTCCAGATCTCATAGAATCTATCGAATCTGTTCAAGGTACTTTGCTTTCAGAAGACTAGTCATCGTTTGTCGAAAGAGAGAGGTCGTACAAAAACTTGTTATAGTTTCTAGAAACACAATATTAGAGGTGATTTTGGCTACCATACCTTGCTGTATGGTCGTACAGCGGAATTGCGCCAGGAGTTCATTGCCGTGATTGAAAAACTTCCTGAACATTAGGTTTCCGAAGATACCGAGAAATGTGAGTTCTGATTATTGTTCTTAGGGTACTTGTCTGTTAGACGGCACGGAGTGAAGAAACGACCCCATACACTGGACATAAAACTTCCTTAGGGGTGTTAGTTTTTACTTCGAAAGCTTAAATCTTTAGCTGCTGCGCTATGTTCTCCGTTTTGAAAAAACCTCTATACTAGCCTTCAAAATGAAATTGTGTTTATCACCAGCCGCTTGCTTTAAATATCATTTCGCTGGAAACTCGAAAGGCATATGAACATGTAGAGGTAATCTTCTATTATTAAATTTACACGTTTTGTCTGAAGTTTCTCTAGAAGTGGAGAAAAATTTCCGAAATGATTAACAAAAGTCACACTTCACAAGTGACCCACCAACGCATTTCGATCGACCGATCGTGGAACTCCCTATCGAATCTACGACGGGCACACACCGAGACCGCACACTAGCCGATAAGCAAGCACGCCGTATATGTGGAACGCGATCTTATCTTCCTGGCTATACTGCAGTGAAACGGTCCTTTGAGAAGATAAGCACAGCGTTGGAATGGTCGAAACTGACGCTATCGAGTTGCAGCGAACAATCTGAGTAAATTTTGTGCAGGAGCATTTGTGTGTGAAACACAAATGTTTTCCATTTGCCAAAGTGTTGTAAAAGGATTTTTTGTACTTGTTCAGTATGAAGCGAGAAATGAAAAACCGATCTCATTTGCTGAATATGAACATTTTATAGTAGTGTTAGTAGTCATTTTTCTGGCGACAGCTCTACGTCGACGGTTTTCGAAAAGACTCTTTTACAACGATGTCAAATCCAAAACAAATTTATGTCTCAGACGCGCATATTTCTCGCCGGATAGAGCTCTTTTTTTAGACTACTTCTAATCATTCGATAGCGTAATGTCTACTGATTCCAAGGTTGTGCGTATATTTTGCAAAGACCGTTTTTCTACAATGCAACACGGAAAATTTATTGAATTCACATACGTAAGCAAAATGGTCTTTGACTAAATAACGTTTCGCTGGTGGGGCGGCCACATGAACTGCTGACGCGATATCTCTTTACACATGCATATGCTCGGAAATGGATTATCCTTGGGCCAGCGCATGTGCCAACTTACCCAACGGCACGTGAATTGGCCAACGGCCACTTGCTCGCTTATGTGAATTCAACTTATTTTACCTGCTGCGTTAAAGAAAAACAGTCTTTTCAGGATACAAGCACAGCGTTGGTATCAGAAAACTTATCGCTATGGAATGATTACTATTAGTCCGAAGAAAGAGCTCTACCCATCGAGAAACATGCACGTCTGAAACTCAAGGATTTTTCTACTGTAACAAAAAAGGTTTTTTTAATAATCAATCACGTGGGGCTGTAGCCAGACATGTAAGCTTTCCAATGATTGCTGACACTACAATGAAAAGTTCTTGTTCAGCAAATGATACCGGTTTTTCATTTGTCGCCTCATAATAGACAAGTATCATCTCTTTTGAGAAGCGACCACGTAGTGATTTAGCCAAAGATTTGAGCTTCGAATGTTTGTTAAAAATACAACGGATAGCCTTTGTCCAGCGATAGTGGTCGTATCTCCTCCCCGTGCCGTTTATCGGAAGAAAGCGTGCTTACTCTTTCTGCTCTGAAGTCATGGTACTTAATTTTCAAGCCGCTTTTTCAAATCTCCTACTTTTTGTTCGAAAATCGCTTCACTCCTCACTAACGTGTGAACCGGAATTCTGCCGTCGCCTTCGTTTGAAACAAGAAGGGCGTTTATGGGTGCCTCCTAATGTAGGTATTTTCGTCCCGCCATGTTTCTAAGGCGTTACATTGGTTCTTCCAAATTTTGTCGTTGCCTTTTTGATTTATCCGTATTCTAGAACGAGCCAGATACCTTCTTTTTCTCGTCTTCTGGTAAGCGACTTTGGGATGCGTTGGCATCTGATTATTTACGATCAGTTCTTGCTACTGTGATCATTTCATCCAAGTTATCAGGCAGCCTTTGTCAGCCTCGTTCAAAGTCACCAATTCGTGCAAACCAAGATGCATTGAATTTCGGACTTCACTATAGCCTTATATTCTATTATTGTAGCCAGTGGCGCAGTGGTGAAAGGTGCTGTGCTAAACTTTTGAAATCGATCAGTTGTTCGATCCCGCGATCAAAGCTCAGAAAGCCTTTCGTCCCTCCGGGGTTGGTGAATTGGTAGGCTTGTTTGGGAGGGTAGCAGCACTGACTCGATAGATCCGTTGGTCACCGCGAGTAATTGTGAAGGCCAGATATGTATTCAGTCACCTTGAACGATACTACGAATGAGTCGAGTGCATGGCCTATCATTAGGGAATGATCGGCGTCGAAAGCTTTGTCTTTTGGTTTTGATTGGTGCCCACAGTTGTGAATATACCATTTTACTGAAAGTTTTTCTTTCTTACGGCATAATTCGAGCTTTTCATGAAATTTGCTACAGCACTATAAAGTGCCAAGCATGTATTTCGGCCTTCGAGCCTCATCAGTAGCACTGCCCCTTTCGGTTCACTTCCTCGGAGACAGATCCCCTATATGGAGGAATCGACGGGGAACTGTTTACACTCAACATACGGTGAAAGAATCACTGTGGAATTCCTTTGGAGTGATTGTTTGAGCATCGCTTACGGCTGCTACAGAGCATATGTAACAATGCTGAGCGAGTTTTCAAAATACTTGATTGAAAGGTGTTGTGATGTATGCTCTATAACGGCCGTAAGTCATCCAATCAACAATCAGTCACTCTGAAAAAACGCGGCGGTGATTCTTTTATCTTACGCTGAGTGTAGATAATTCGACGTTGTTTCCTCTATATATGTCTCAGAGTAACTGGCCCGAAAACATCTTGCTACTGATGAAAGCCGCGAACTTGTGTCTATCGCTTTACAAGTGCCATAGCAGATCTCTTGAAAAGTTTAAAGTATGCTGTCAAGAAGTTTGACTTTAAGAAAGGTCTCAGTGTAGTCCATTTGAAGGAATTATTTTCTATGCCTTACAGGATTCTCCGATCTTCTGAACAACAAGCGAACTTTGAGTGTTCGATACTTGAAAAGGGAACATCGTGTGTTACCAGTGATAAATTGGATAGCCACAGACTCGATTGGATGGTGTCTTGGATTTAATCACAAGCAAGCACAAGGAGCTTGCGACGGTAGCTAGCATATATAATCTTGGTTCTGTTGTTCTCTTTATGTATATACATATATTTAGACGTGTATGTATGTATATACGTGTGTATATTTGTGCATACATGTCATGTACTTGTCCATAGGTAAGTATAGGTACATGCACAAATGTGTACATATTTATTCATTTATTTATTTATTGATTCAAAAGCGGCCAAAACAACTTTGTTTAATGGCGATATGGGTTTGTGTGGTTGTGAGGGACAAATAAAAACTGATCTCATTCGCTGGAGAAAATCTTATGACATTGTTGGTAACCAATCAAAAGCGGAGACTACAGGCTGCAAGCTCACTTCAAGCTTTTTCGAACCGAGACCTTCCTTAACGTTGCTACACAAGGAAATTTCTTGCAATGCAAGCGCGCATATTTCCCGCCGAACAGAGCTTTTTCTTTGCACTGTTACTAATTATTCAATAGCTCTATCTTTTCTGATTCCAACGCTGGCTTTTACCTTGAAAATACAGTTTCTTTGCAACGCAGCAGGTAAAATGTATTGAATTCTCATGTGTGAGCAAGAGGATCTTTGGGCAATTCACGTGTCCGCGCGTGTGGCGGCCACGTTCCATGACGCAGAGATCATCGATCTATCGGGCCAATGAACGCGTAGGGAAGTATCGTGTCGGCAGTTTACGTGACCGCCTCACGCACAGCCATGTGAATCGGCTAAAGGCCTCATTACTCACACATGCATTTTCAACTTATTTTACCTGCTGCTTTGCGAGAAAACGGCTTTTTTATTATGTAAGCACAGTATTGAAATTAGGAACGATTACGCTATCGAATGATTACTAGTAGTCCAAAGAAAAACTTTTGTCCGGCGAGGAATGTGCGCGTTTGCAAGGCGAGAAATCTTTTGTAGCAACGTGAACAAAAGCCTTTCCGGAAACCGGTGAAGTGGCGCTTTAGCCTGTAGTCTCAGCTTTCGAATGATTACCAACACTCCTATGAAAGGCTCCTCTTTACCGAGTGAGATCGGTCTGTCATCTGCCCCTCATAACCGAATAGTACCGCGATATGTGCGTGCGCAACCCGTGTGGTGACATCGGTGGTGTAGTGGTAGCACGTGCACCCGCTAAGCGTGAAGCGCGGATCCAACTCCCTTCTGAGGTCGGTTTTTGCGTACCACATAGTGTTTTTAGGTGCATGTTTTTTAAACAATTTTCATTGGATAGATTAAGTAGCATATCAGGAGAACATATTTTGCTTTTCTTGATAAAATTTTCCTCTGAAACTGTTAGTTTTATGAATAAATTCCTCACAAGTTTGACGAGAGTCAGGTAATCGTAGTATAGGGCTGTTCAATCTCATCATTTTGGTGTAGTTTTCGTTGCTCATGGTAATAACAATTCGTTTAAATTGCAAGGGCGAGTTCACAAAGATCTATTCGAATGCAGAGAAATACTTATCAACTTTTGTGACTGTGCCTTCCTTCGTAGGTGAAGAATACAACTATGCGGAATATATGGCCGCGCGCATATTCGTATTGAGATCAACACGCAGTCACTTGTGCTTTTCGTCTCAAAAAAAATCGTATTCCTTTTTTACAGGTCATCTTCTTTTGAATTAGTATTAATCGCTTATTTCTGTGCTTTTCATACCATTCTTTTCACATGTTTTCTCCTGTAACTCGTCCATACTTTCTAGTAGTCGTTTCTGGCCTTTGTTCATGATGAAAAAGCTGATGGATCTGGTATGATCGGTGCTTCGGCGCGATAATAATCGCATGGGTTGCGCAATATATGACAGAAGATAAAGGACAAGCCCCATTCACCTTCTATTTTTAACATCGATTGGGGTGATTTAGTGCACATCTCGCCTGTACAATGACTCGTGGTGGCTTGCCGATGTATCAGATCAGTGTTCTTATCGTGCTAGGCAAGTCTGTTATCAATTTACAGATCTCGGGGAATGAAAGACTTAATGAGTCATAGGCGCGAGGTCGAACCATCTACCCTGAGTACGACGCGGAGCAGCTCTAACCTCTGCGTCATTTGCGCTCTTTATACGGTTAGTGTCTCATGTCTCACGACATATTGCAGTCAATTCCAACGTTTGCTATAATCACTGTGCCGGTATGTTCTAACATTCCTACTGCAGCAGTCATCTTTCCAACTGAAATTCGATTGAGGGGCGACCAGCCGTGTACTGCGGGATCCTTGGTAGTATTCCGTAACTACACGCTAGACACAGAATTGTATGGTATATTCTAATGCTCCAATTATTTCAGCCTCTGGTTATGGTCAAGCCTCATTCTAGCCTGTGTCGCAGTTGTACTATGTATTTGGAATCTTGAGAGCGCCGTGGCCGAGTGGTTGAGATGCTTGTCGCAGCGCGCATGGAGTAGAGCCCCATCCCCCTGTGGTTCTCGAGGGTCGGATCAAGAAAAGAAAATTTCTCCGTCATTCCATAAAGGACAACATCATTCTGCTGTAACGTCCTGGAGAGGTCTGGCCCTGGTTGTCCTAGGTTTACAGGAATCGCATGCTCGACCATTATTCATCACGTACAAAATTAAGAGGCTCTTACTTTACCGAAAATCATACACTAGCTCGACCACGTCAATGGATCACGGTGGCAAGATAGCAAAGTGAACGGAATCATGTTGAGAATTCACAAGACCTGCCTGTGAGGGCCAATCAAACCTAGTACAGACGTAAAACGAATAAAATTAATTTTCTATATTCTTCATGTTTACCATGAATCACTTCTTAACACTAAGAATAATTTCATACCTCAAATTTTTTTTGGTGCAACTCTGTTGTACAATTGTGGTACTACTGGCTTGTGATTATTACGTGTTAAGTTCTGGTTTTCACGTCGATTACTTGATCAAACAATACAGATAAAGGTTTATTAGTATTTATATCAGTACAGGGTGAGCTGTCGCGATTTCACACATTGCTCGAGAGCACTGTGACGTGGAAGTGTTCGCCCTCCGCGGTCGACCCTGAAATTGAAATCAGTAATATTTGATCACCAAACAGCGACAAAAGACACAAGAGCGCCTTGGTTTCTTGAAAAAACGGTGAAATGCAGAGAGGTCTCTTAGTAAAAGAACATAGCAGCCAAGATTTTGATGCATCCACATGGCACTGTGTAAGGAGAATTAGAGATTTTCACACGTACGTGCGAGGGACTCCACGACTGCCGTCTGAGTGAGATCCCTTTTTCTCCTCAAGATTCTCAGCGAATGCATGCGACGTGATTCCGGTGGCTACCCGATCGGTGTCTTCTTCTTCTACTACGTCGTGCTACAAAGATAAGCTTTCATCAACCTGGCTTTGAAGAGGATTAGACTGTATTTTTCACACCTATATGTAACGTTTTTGAGGCACAACTTTGGGTAAGCTGGCTAAGGCACAGAACTTTACGGCAACAATGACATTTCGCTTAACGCAGAAAACGAACAAACGATTGATCGAAGTTTTGATGCATTGCAGTACACTCAGCACGCTCTACAACAACTGAATAGAAGTTACCACAACAATGTTAATCCCTAACTTTCTCACTACTGGAAGGCAAACAATGGCTGGATGCGAACTTTTCAATCTGCGCCGTATACTATGCTCTTGAAGCCCAGAGTATTCACAATGTATAATGAAACTCACATGATATAAAGGCGGCTGTGCTGTGTGATCGGTGTTAAAGTGATTGTCTTCTCAGCTATCGTGAGTAACTGGGCGCCTCCGGCTTCCTCGACTTTCGCCCCGTCTTCGGTTGCTGCTACTTTAGCTGGGCATCTTAGTAACTAAACCATAGCCACTTTCTCCTCTCTCATATCACTATAATCATTATCATCAAGCAAACAAACAACCACACAATTCAAGCCATGCTGAAAATCATTCCAGTCATTTTTTAACCTCGCTATAAACATTCAATCTAGTCAGAAGGAATGGTATGAAACCTTCCGAGGTTCATATGTCAGTGGCTTACGTACCAACCTCGAAAAGGCTCCAAACATTCTATGACTATATTGAATGATCATGCCGTAGAATATATAGTCTTAAAAATTTCTTGAGAGTTCTCATTGTTTTCCTATTCGTTCCATCTATACCCCAATTTTGTGGCACTTTAGTTTTTCAACATTCAAAGGAAAACTTGTTGGAAGCACTAATAGGTTTCTCAAGTAATAAAGGGAGCAGACGACAGTCTGATAAGTAAAAGTAGATTTCACAGCTTCGTCTCGCTCCGGCTGCTAAGGACTCCACACCCTTTTTGACAGAAGATTTCTCATCAGCACGTTACGCTTTTAGAGTGCAAGACACTCCATGCTTATAACTTCGGCAAAGACATTAAGTCAACGCTTTTATTGTAAAATGGACATGGAATATGTATGACCTTTGCTGAGATCTTTCGTTCTTGATAGTTTACTTTGGCGCGCTGAATTTTGTAATAACTTCCTTCTGTTTAATTTGTAAATTGTGCGACGTACATGTTGTGATAGGTATGAGTCAAGGAAAGCTCCATTATACTATGGAATTATGCAAAATCCATTTTTGAGGAAATTCATTGACTATCTAATCGTTGTCATAAACAAGATTATCGACTGAATGCACAGATATTTCTGAAAAAAAATTTAGACAAAGACTTGTGCTGTAATATATAGCGAAATGCTGATAACATTGCACTTGTATGATGATTTATCATAATATACAGGCTGCATGCGTGCCAATTACATCTATAGAGCGATAGAGCAGAATTTGCTTTACTATTCCTCATGTTCCCGTCCTCTGAGTCCTATACCTGTCGTCTGTTTCTAGAAAAACAATAAATTTCCCCACAACAGAAAGCTATGTGTCTTTCGCGGATGCGGTAACCGAATTTGAGAGTCGTCGAGAATTTGTCAAAGGTGATGACAAGTACATTAGTGAAGTCTTTTTGAGGAAACTCAAACCCTTAGCATAGGGCGCCATTTTCGGCTGGCGGGCGTCTCGAATGGCTACGATAGAGCTGTCGGCGCCTACTCCAAGCCAACTATGGTAGTTTTCTAAGAAATCTATACTTATTTCGCCAACATGTAGGATTTCCATGTCAGTAAATGGTCAAATATGACAACAGACTTAAGATTTAAGACTAACAAATAATATAATTTCTCCACTGACAATCCTTATTCTCTGAAAAAGTCCAAGTATTTATAATAAGGTATATTTAGGACGTTCATCGAGCACCTCTTGTCCTCTGGTCCTCAAACCGTTAATCACTACGAAAGAACACGGTTGCTCTACGGATTGTGGAAATATGAAGTATCGAAATAGGCACAGCACAAATTGCAAGAAACTCGCAGATGCTGGAGGCTATGTGCATAAAAAATGAACCACAACAGAAAATAGTAATTACTAACAGCCACGCTACTTCTAAACAGAAAACGAAATACCATAACCTCCCCATTTTTCTATAGTGTTCACAGCCGTTCAAATCGTCGGTTACTGTCAAAAATCCGTTCACGAAGAGTGAAAGTTAAGAGCTGCCCGAGCGACTGGGCTGTTGTAAGTCAGTAACATGTTAATAAAAGCAAGAAATATCAAACCACCGCACTTGATAAAACTTCAGTGCAGGCATGAAAATTCAGAGTTATCCGTATGTACGTCAAATTTTGAGTGGTACAGTGCAAGAGACTCCTACATCGAATCAAACAGAAAAAACGAAGGGCAACCTGGCCGGCATAAATATATCATTCAGAGATGTTAGATAAGTATGCGTGCACTGCAGCTCACCTAGAAAGATTAATGAAGGCATAGTCGGACTATACTGACTTGCCTCGTCTGCGCCTACACACCTGTTGTCAAATGATAGTTTCAATCACCTAAATAACTTCTATACTCAAGAGATGAAAGGCCATGTTAGCGCGGGTGAGATAGCGTAGCGACTGTCATGTGCAAAGCAAGACATCGAAAATAAATGCACTACACACGATCACTACAAAATGGTAGAACGGTTGCGAATTCTTATCACTTTTGTTTTAGATACTTCGAACTAATCTTGAAGATCATTGAATGCCGTTTTTGAAAAATTATTTATGTTCAAACGGTGAAAGTCGTTGAATCTTTCAATGATAACTTATAAGGATAAAGCTTTGGGCGTTGATCAACCTCTGAGGGATGCGCATGTATTTGTTTCCAATTTTTAGCTTTGTTTGAGATGACTAAATGCATATCAAGACTTTACAATGGCTCGTTGTGGCTTCCTACCGTGTCGAGTCAGTGCTGCTTATCCTCCCAAATAAGTCTGTAACTAGCCTAGTACAAATTTCCAACCCAGTAGGGATGGATGGCTTAGTGAGTCATGAGCGCGACATGGAACCGCCCATGTGTGCGACGCACAGCACCTCAAACCACTGCCCCACATGTGCTCTTTCGACTTTCTTACTTGAGAAAGAAAGATATCTCAAGACAAGTTTCAATCCACCAAACATAGAAAACATAACGATACTGATCCCGTAGTGCAATTCTCTTCACGCAAATAACATCTCCTCAGAACCTAGCTTTCAATCCATAAGAAACAGAAATGAACAAAACGGACCAGGTGAGGCGTAGGCAAATGGCGAGACTGACCTTGTCCGTGGAAGAAAGGAGTGAATATTCTACGAAAGAAGGTTGCAGAGAGGAAAGGCCGACTACATACCATGTTATTAGTAACACTGCGTTTGACTATTCTACGAAATTATGCATAGGCGGTGAAGTGCTATTAAGTACTAGAATGGCAGTCGCACTGATACAAGGAACCGGATAAAAGCCGTTAATTTAAGCTGTATAATAAGTCTATGATCTAAAATATGATGAAGGGAAGACTACAAAAGTTCGATGGTCACTCATCTTTTCAGTTATGTGAAAATCTTGGTGAATAGTGAGGAATGCACGTGGTAGAAAGATAATAACCGCTTGTAAGCTCAAACTAACATACCTGAGGCCACACTAAAAACACAAAGTGGAATAAAGGCCTTTAGAATCTACAGGTATCTTTGAATCAGATGTAAATCTCATTAATCCACCAACATAAAAGTCTTATTTGAGTCAACAAAGCGTAACTGTTCCTTTTTTGTCAAAGTCCTTCTTTCAGAGACCAACGAGATTAAAACGTTCACGACAGTATGACTCTTGGGGAATCAGGCTACAATTGACATCGTTCGAATTTCTATGTGCGCCAAAATCACTATAAATTCAAAAATTAGTAATGAGTATAGACCTAAAGAACTGATTTCTTGAAATTAACGCCCGGTTGTTCGTATTGTAAATCACGCCACAATTTCTTCCGTAGTATATCGGAAATAAAATAATTGTACTGTATTGCAAATTTTGAGTCAGTCAATCGACGGCTAATATCAAAAGAAATCTGCATGACGTGTTATATCCGTAGAGGTCAAGTGTAGCAAATAAGTTGAACATACATTCCTTCTAGAAGGACTCGATGGTCCCCCTGGATGTATGGTTGGTGTTAAAACAAAGGTATCTGTTGAAAACTTGAATAGTTTGAACTTCACTATCAACCTTAGGGAGATTCAAATCATGGATAGTCAACAAGAAATTTCTTTAAGCAAATTATTTCACTAATGAGAAAGAAAAAGCGCACTATGTTCTAAGGTTTAATAAATTCATGAAATTTTTAACAAGTGCTCTAGTAATCGGAAGATTTTACTAATTCGTCAAAAAACCAGATGCGCTGGTGCTAATATTGAAAAGAATGTATAAAAATGGGTCATACAAATACAACAAGTTTCTATTGTTATCAGGGTGCTCAGTAACTATTAGATCTATTCGAAAGATCAATCTTCCTGCACTTCTATCATTAGCAAAATTACCAAGAGAGTAAGTCACGGCAAAACACCTTTCATAGTTTTTTTTTTTTTTTGATAAAACTCTTACTTCCTCACCATAATCACCGTGATGCGGCCCCTATCATGTGTTTTATGATGGATGATACTGTTTAGAAAGAAAGACATAGTAGGTAAGAAAGGCGATCAACACGGCAATAAGATAGTAGAAGCTAATCATTTTTAGAATCAATTGAGCGTGAACGCATTTCTTACTGCTAATAAAAATCAAAACAAATGGTGAAATAGATATAATCCTCAAAAATGCAATCTAACTTTTAGTAACCAGTAGACCCCAGTGTTGCATCTACTAGTTCTCATTTCGATTTCATATTATAATCGAGTGCCTGTATAGAACAAGTACTGTCGTGGAACAACTTTCAACACCATACTAGTTCAGATATCTGCTAAAAAAATTGTCTCTTACACCATGCAATGGAAATACCTCGCTAATTTCCAACCTACCCTCTCTTTGCGAAGGCAACAGATAAGCGGTTACGTATCACTGATTTCTATGCCATCCACTAGAGAACATCCTCCAGCATAGCATCGACTGTTCTACGACAATCTCCAGTAGTCCTGCAATTCAATACAAATATTGAAATATTCAAATGTCCCATCAGTGCAACTTTTAACGAAATGAAACATTCGCTTTTTATTCTAATCACAATTGATCTGATCGAAAAACAGCACAGAAGGTACACTACGACTGACAAAAGATAAGTTCTATACAAAAGGCAAACAAAGCAGAAAAGCAAGGATTGTCAAAATACAAATCCAAATGATTACAAGAAATCGTAACTTGCGAAAGCGAAGCAACCACAAGAGCCAACGATAGATCAAAGCTGAATTGAATTTAACAATTCCTAAAGAAGCCTAGAGCACTCCGCTCGCGTAGTGAAATACTAGCAATTTCCGTCAGCTAAGGATTTTCTAGCTTTCTGCAAATCTTTTGCAATAACTAATGAGATTCACGAGTTGTGATTAGGAGAGAATCGTAGAAGAAACTTGCCGATGCGAAAGCATTGCTATCGTCACTCTGAACCATCCTACACTCTACGTTTACCCTTCCTCAGAGTTTTTAGATCAACACATTCCATACCATAAAAAAAAAACTCTCAGCGTTGATCAGTACCTAGGGAAATCGCCGTGCATATGCCTTCATCTAATATCGTTTGCAGTGGCTACATCTGCTCTCTAGAAATAGCTCGTGGTGACATAGCAATATATAAAGTCACTGCTACTGTTCTCCCAGACAAGTGTGGTAATATTTTCACCGACCACGAAGAATGAAAGGTTTGGAGAGCTTTGAGTGAGGATCGAACCATCGCCCATCGACCGAATCAACCATGATGCGCGTGTCACAAAAAATCTCTAACCATGGCGCCACACACTCCCCACAATACCATAGCGATTAAAATGTGATAACAGCCATTGGGAGTTAAAGTCAGAAAATCACAAATGCACATTTGATACGTCTTCGCAATGCTTCATTCTCCCTACGCAGATACTAGTACGTGGTAGAATACTGGTTGAGCGCGTCTCCTTGAAATCTCGAGGACAACGGGATTCAGAATCACCCCCCTCACGCGTCTCGCAGGCCTTGCGCAAGTCAAAGTAAAACTCGATAAAATGTTAAAAAAAGCTAAACCACTACACTACCGGAGCACATGCTGTGCTAACACTCTTTCTGCGATACAAAATTATCGACTATGTCAGCAACCAAACGTCAATGGGTTTGATCTGGTTAGCAAATGTCGGCAATGAACCCAATTACCCTAACAGATAGTCGACATATGCAGAAAGACTAACTGCAGAACATGATCCCAGCTGGTGCAGCGGTTAGCATGAGCCTCCAGCAAGGGTGAGACGAGAGTTCAATTTCCACCCGAGATTCAGATATTCCATTCCGTACTTTTTCTATTCAACAGCTGTCAGCTTGACTGTGTTTAACAGAAGTAAGTGCTTACCACAGCAAACCGTTGACGGTTGGTGTAGACGGAAGCGATACCTTGTATCGCACAAAAAGTGGTAGCATGAAATGTGTTCCGTTAGTGCTGTGGTTTGCACGCTTCGCGGAAACGGATGATAGGTGGGTTTAACTCCCAATCAAGATCCATACTGACTTGTGGCTTTTTTCTTATTCAGTAGCTGTCAGCTTAACTGGGATTCAATGCTATATATGCGTAATCGAAAGGAATGAGACGCACGTTCAACCTTCACCGATGTTCGACTTTTCGATTATCACGTCGCATTATTTAACTCCATGAACGCAAGGCTTTTCTGGTTTTCATCTAGACTCCAAGGAGTCATGACACCTTAGATCTCGCTATTAACGATGCTGTGCTTCTTTTCCGGAAAAGGTGCGCTGCAACAACGGAAATATATTGGGTTTACCCTCGGCGGATTTCGGAGCATTTTTGCTAAACAGAGCTTTCCCTTAAACTCTCAGTAATCATTCGATAGCTCAAATCTCAGCAACTCCGACCCGATAACTTTTGCTCACTTCTCGAGAACACCTTCTCAGTGCGCTGCAGGCGCGAAAATGAAATTAAGTTTCACACTCAGCATGCAGGTCTTGTCAATTAGGGCGTGAGATTGGGGCTGCGTGAAAGGGAATCATTAAAAGTGGCAACAAATGAGCGCCGACTGTGAAACCCAACATTCTTTCGGATGCTAAAGCGTTCTGAGAAAGGCCTTTTCGAAAACCAAGCACATTAATTGAATTGTTGGGATTTAAGCTACCGAACGATTACTGGAAGTCTAAGATAGAAGCGAAAGCAGTCTTGCCCCAAAGGTTTGAAAAATGCATCGCGACAAGCGAAACTATTTAGCCGTTGCATAAGTCTTTGCTCCACAATGATAAACACCAAATTTATGACCAGAAGTGAATAAAATTATATGATTTTTCAGTGAACATGGTCAACTGCGACCTTCTCAGGGCGTCTCGCGCCAAATGTGAGTCGAGTACGATTCCCGTGTGGCGCAGATTGACCCACTTAGGGCTAGCCGTTTCCAAAAATTTCCGTTTTTTTTCAGTGAACTTTGGTCCACTGCGACCTTGTCGGGCGTCTCGCGCCAAACGTGAGTCGAGTTCGATTCCCGCGTTGCGTAGATTCACCGACTTGGGGCTGGCCGTTTCCAAAAATTTCCGTTTTTTCTTTAGTGAACTTGGGTCCACTGCGACCTTGTCGGGCGTCTCGCGCCAAATGTGAGTCGAGTACGATTCCCGTGTGGCGCAGATTGACCCACTATGGGCTGGCCGTTTCCAAAAATTTCCGTTTTTTTTCAGTGAATTTTCGTCCACTGCGACCTTGTCGGGCGTCTCGCGCCAAACGTGAGTCGAGTACGATTCCCGCGTTGCGCAGATTGACCCACTTGGGGCTGGCCGTTTCCAAAAATTTCCGTTTTTTCTTAGTGAACTTGGGTCCACTGCGACCTTGTCGGGCGTCTCGCGCCAAACGTGAGTCGAGTACGATTCCCGTGTGCGCAGATTCACCGACTTAGGGCTGGCCGTTTCCAAAAATTTCCGTTTTTTCTTTAGTGAACTTGGGTCCACTGCGACCTTGTCGGGCGTCTCGCGCCAAATGTGAGTCGAGTACGATTCCCGTGTGCGCAGATTGACCCACTTGGGCTAGCCGTTTCCAAAAATTTCCGTTTTTTTTCAGTGAATTTCGGTCCACTTCGACCTTGTCGGGCGTCTCGCGCCAAACGTGAGTCGAGTACGATTCCCGCGTTGCTTAGATTCACCGACTTGGGGCTGGCCGTTTCCAAAAATTTCCGTTTTTTTTTAGTGAACTTGGGTCCACTGCGACCTTGTCGGGCGTCTCGCGCCAAACGTGAGTCGAGTTCGATTCCCGCGTTGCGTAGATTGACCCACTTGGGGCTGGCCGTTTCCAAAAATTTCCGTTTTTTCTTTAGTGAACTTGGGTCCACTGCGACCTTGTCGGGCGTCTCGCGCCAAATGTGAGTCGAGTTCGATTCCGCGTTGGCGTAGATTGACCCACTTGGGGCTAGCCGTTTCCAAAAATTTCCGTTTTTTCTTCAGTGACTTTTGGTCCACTGCGACCTTGTCGGGCGTCTCGCGCCAAATGTGAGTCGAGTACGATTCCCGTTGGCGCAGATTGACCCACTTAGGGCTAGCCGTTTCCAAAAATTTCCGTTTTTTTTTAGTGAATTTGGGTCCACTGCGACCTTGTCGGGCGTCTCGCGCCAAATGTGAGTCGAGTCGATTCCGCGTTGGCGTAGATTGACCCACTTGGGGCTAGCCGTTTCCAAAAATTTCCGTTTTTTCTTCAGTGAACTTTTGGTCCACTGCGACCTTGTCGGGCGTCTCGCGCCAAATGTGAGTCGAGTACGATTCCCGCGTTGCGTAGATTGACCCACTTGGGGCTAGCCGTTTCCAAAAATTTCCGTTTTTTTAGTGAACTTTGGGTCCACTGCGACCTTGTCGGGCGTCTCGCGCCAAATGTGAGTCGAGTACGATTCCGCGTTGGCGCAGATTGACCCACTTGGGCTAGCCGTTTCCAAAAATTTCCGTTTTTTCTTAGTGAACTTGGGTCCACTACGACCTTGTCGGGCGTCTCGCGCCAAATGTGAGTCGAGTACGATTCCGCGTTGGCGTAGATTGACCCACTATGGGCTGGCCGTTTCCAAAAATTTCCGTTTTTTCTTAGTGAACTTGGGTCCACTGCGACCTTGTCGGGCGTCTCGCGCCAAATGTGAGTCGAGTACGATTCCCGTGTGCGTAGATTGACCCACTTGGGCTAGCCGTTTCCAAAAATTTCCGTTTTTTCTTAGTGAACTTGGGTCCACTGCGACCTTGTCGGGCGTCTCGCGCCAAATGTGAGTCGAGTACGATTCCCGTGTCGCGCTGATTGACCCACTATAGGCTAGCCGTTTCCAAAAATTTCCGTTTTTTTTTAGTGAACTTGCTCCCACTACGACCTTGTCGGGCGTCTCGCGCCAAACGTGAGTCGAGTACGATTCCCGTATGGCGCAGATTCACCCACTATAGGCTAGCCGTTTCCAAAAATTTCCGTTTTTTCTTAGTGAACTTGGGTCCACTGCGACCTTGTCGGGCGTCTCGCGCCAAACGTGAGTCGAGTTCGATTCCCGTGTTGCGTAGATTCACCGACTTGGGGCTGGCTGTTTCGAAAAATTTCCGTTTTTTTTTAGTGAATTTTGGTCCACTACGACCTTGTCGGGCGTCTCGCGCCAAACGTGAGTCGAGTACGATTCCCGCGTTGCGTAGATTCACCGACTTGGGGCTGGCCGTTTCGAAAAATTTCCGTTTTTTTTTTAGTGAACTTGGGTCCACTGCGACCTTGTCGGGCGTCTCGCGCCAAACGTGAGTCGAGTTCGATTCCCGCGTTGCGTAGATTGACCCACTTGGGGCTGGCCGTTTCCAAAAATTTCCGTTTTTTTTAGTGAATTTGGGTCCCTTGCGACCTTGTCGGGCGTCTCGCGCCAAATGTGAGTCGAGTACGATTCGCGTATGTCGCAGATTGACCCACTATAGGCTAGCCGTTTCCAAAAATTTCCGTTTTTTCTTAGTGAACTTGGGTCCACTACGACCTTGTCGGGCGTCTCGCGCCAAATCGTGAGTCGAGTTCGATTCCCGCGTGGCACAGATTGACCCACTATAGGCTAGCCGTTTCCAAAAATTTCCGTTTTTTCTTAGTGAACTTGGGTCCACTACGACCTTGTCGGGCGTCTCGCGTCAAATGTGAGCCGAGTACGATTCCCGTGTGGTGCAGATTGACCCACTAGGGGCTGGCCGTTTCCAAAAATTTCCGTTTTTTTTAGTGAACTTGGGTCCACTACGACCTTGTCGGGCGTCTCGCGCCAAATCTGAGTCGAGTTCGATTCCCGCGTTGCGTAGATTGACCCACTTGGGGCTGGCTGTTTCCAAAAATTTCCGTTTTTTCTTTTCGTGAATTTGGGTCCGTTGCGACCTTGTCGGGCGTCTCGCGCCAAATCTGAGTCGAGTTCGATTCCTGCGTGGCGCAGATTGACCCACTGGGGCTGGCTGTTTCCAAAAATTTCCGTTTTTTCTTTTAGTGACTTTTGGTCCACAGCGACCTTCTCGGGCGTCTCGCGCCAAATGTGAGTCGAGTACGATTCGCGTATGGCGTATATTGACCCACTTGGGCTGGCAGTTTCCAAAAATTTCCGTTTTTCTTCAGTGAACTTGGGTCCACTGCGACCTTGTCGGGCGTCTCGCGCCAAATGTGAGTCGAGTTCGATTCCCGTGTGGCGCAGATTGACCCACTTGGGGCTAGCCGTTTCCAAAAATTTCCGTTTTTCTTCAGTGACTTTTGGTCCACTGCGACCTTGTCGGGAGTCTCGCGCCAAACGTGAGTCGAGTTCGATTCCCGCGTTGCGTAGATTCACCGACTTAGGGCTAGCCGTTTCCGAAAATTTCCGTTTTTTTTAGTGAACTTGGGTCCACTACGACCTTGTCGGGCGTCTCGCGCCAAACGTGAGTCGAGTTCGGTTCCCGTGTGGCGCAGATTGACCCACTTGGGGCTGGCCGTTTCCGAAAATTTCCGTTTTTTATTAGTGAACTTGGGTCCACTGCGACCTTGTCGGGCGTCTCGCGCCAAACGTGAGTCGAGTTCGATTCCCGCGTTGCGTAGATTCACCGACTTGGGGCTGGCCGTTTCCAAAAATTTCCGTTTTTTCTTTTAGTGAACTTGGGTCCACTGCGACCTTGTCGGGCGTCTCGCGCCAAATCGTGAGTCGAGTACGATTACCGCGTTGCGTAGATTCACCGACTTAGGGCTAGCCGTTTCCAAAAATTTCCGTTTTTTTTTTAGTGAACTTGGTCCACTACGACCTTGTCGGGCGTCTCGCGCCAAACGTGAGTCGAGTACGATTCCGCGTTGCGTAGATTGACCCACTTGGGCTAGCCGTTTCCAAAAATTTCCGTTTTTTTTTAGTGAACTTGGGTCCACTGCGACCTTGTCGGGCGTCTCGCGCCAAATGTGAGTCGAGTACGATTCCCGTGTGGCGCAGATTGACCCACTTAGGGCTAGCCGTTTCCAAAAATTTCCGTTTTTCTTAGTGAACTTGGGTCCACTGCGACCTTGTCGGGCGTCTCGCGCCAAACGTGAGTCGAGTTCGATTCCCGTGTGGCGCAGATTCACCGACTTGGGGCTGGCGTTTCCAAAAATTTCCGTTTTTTCTTAGTGAACTTTGGTCCACTGCGACCTTGTCGGGCGTCTCGCGCCAAACGTGAGTCGAGTACGATTCCGCGTTGGCGTAGATTGACCCACTTGGGCTAGCCGTTTCCAAAAATTTCCGTTTTTTTTCAGTGAACTTTGGTCCACTACGACCTTGTCGGGCGTCTCGCGCCAAACGTGAGTCGAGTTCGATTCCCGTGTTGCGTAGATTCACCGACTTGGGGCTGGCCGTTTCCAAAATTTCCGTTTTTTTCAGTGAACTTGGGTCCACTGCGACCTTGTCGGGCGTCTCGCGCCAAATGTGAGTCGAGTACGATTCCCGCGTGGCGTAGATTCACCGACTTGGGGCTGGCCGTTTCCAAAAATTTCCGTTTTTTTTCAGTGAACTTGGGTCCACTGCGACCTTGTCGGGCGTCTCGCGCCAAACGTGAGTCGAGTACGATTCCCGCGTTGCGTAGATTCACCGACTTGGGGCTAGCCGTTTCCAAAAATTTCCGTTTTTTTCAGTGAACTTGGGTCCACTGCGACCTTGTCGGGCGTCTCGCGCCAAACGTGAGTCGAGTACGATTCCCGCGTTGCTTAGATTCACCGACTTGGGGCTAGCCGTTTCCAAAAATTTCCGTTTTTTCTTTAGTGAACTTGGGTCCACTACGACCTTGTCGGGCGTCTCGCGCCAAACGTGAGTCGAGTACGATTCCGCGTTGCGTAGATTCACCGACTTGGGGCTGGCCGTTTCCAAAAATTTCCGTTTTTTTTCAGTGAACTTGGGTCCACTGCGACCTTGTCGGGCGTCTCGCGCCAAACGTGAGTCGAGTACGATTCCCGCGTTGCGTAGATTCACCGACTTGGGCTAGCCGTTTCCAAAAATTTCCGTTTTTTTTCAGTGAACTTGGGTCCACTGCGACCTTGTCGGGCGTCTCGCGCCAAACGTGAGTCGAGTACGATTCCGCGTTGCGTAGATTCACCGACTTGGGGCTAGCCGTTTCCAAAAATTTCCGTTTTTTTTTAGTGAACTTGCGTCCACTACGACCTTGTCGGGCGTCTCGCGCCAAACGTGAGTCGAGTACGATTCCCGCGTTGCGTAGATTCACCGACTTGGGGCTGGCCGTTTCCAAAAATTTCCGTTTTTTCTTTAGTGAACTTGGGTCCACTGCGACCTTGTCGGGCGTCTCGCGCCAAATGTGAGTCGAGTACGATTCCCGTGTGGCGTAGATTGACCCACTTGGGCTAGCCGTTTCCAAAAATTTCCGTTTTTTTTCAGTGAACTTGCGTCCACTACGACCTTGTCGGGCGTCTCGCGCCAAACGTGAGTCGAGTTCGATTCCCGCGTTGCGTAGATTCACCGACTTGGGCTAGCCGTTTCCAAAAATTTCCGTTTTTTTTCAGTGAACTTGGGTCCACTGCGACCTTGTCGGGCGTCTCGCGCCAAACTGTGAGTCGAGTACGATTCCCGCGTTGCGTAGATTCACCGACTTGGGGCTAGCCGTTTCCAAAAATTTCCGTTTTTTTTCAGTGAACTTGGGTCCACTGCGACCTTGTCGGGCGTCTCGCGCCAAACGTGAGTCGAGTTCGATTCCGCGTTGCGTAGATTGACCACTTGGGGCTGGCTGTTTCCAAAATTTCCGTTTTTCTTTAGTGAACTTTGGTCCACTGCGACCTTGTCGGGCGTCTCGCGCCAAATCGTGAGTCGAGTACGATTCCGCGTTGGCGTAGATTGACCCACTTGGGCTGGCCGTTTCCAAAAATTTCCGTTTTTCTTTAGTGAACTTGGTCCACTGCGACCTTGTCGGGCGTCTCGCGCCAAACGTGAGTCGAGTACGATTCCCGTGTGCGTAGATTCACCCACTTGGGGCTAGCCGTTTCCAAAAATTTCCGTTTTTTTTCAGTGAACTTTGGTCCACTGCGACCTTGTCGGGCGTCTCGCGCCAAACGTGAGTCGAGTTCGATTCCCGCGTTGCGCAGATTCACCGACTTGGGCTAGCCGTTTCCAAAAATTTCCGTTTTTTTCTTAGTGAACTTGGGTCCACTGCGACCTTGTCGGGCGTCTCGCGCCAAACGTGAGTCGAGTTCGATTCCCGCGTTGCGCAGATTGACCCACTTGGGCTAGCCGTTTCCAAAAATTTCCGTTTTTTCTTTAGTGAACTTGGGTCCACTGCGACCTTGTCGGGCGTCTCGCGCCAAATGTGAGTCGAGTACGATTCCCGCGTTGGCGTAGATTCACCGACTTGGGGCTGGCCGTTTCCAAAAATTCCGTTTTTTTTTCAGTGAATTTGGTCCACTGCGACCTTGTCGGGCGTCTCGCGCCAAACGTGAGTCGAGTTCGATTCCGCGTTGGCGTAGATTGACCCACTTGGGCTAGCCGTTTCCAAAAATTTCCGTTTTTTTTCAGTGAACTTGGTCCACTGCGACCTTGTCGGGCGTCTCGCGCCAAACGTGAGTCGAGTTCGATTCCCGTGTGCGCAGATTCACCGACTTGGGGCTGGCCGTTTCCAAAAATTTCCGTTTTTCTTTAGTGAACTTGGGTCCACTGCGACCTTGTCGGGCGTCTCGCGCCAAATGTGAGTCGAGTACGATTCCGCGTTGGCGTAGATTGACCCACTTGGGGCTAGCCGTTTCCAAAAATTTCCGTTTTTTTTTCAGTGAACTTGGGTCCACTGCGACCTTGTCGGGCGTCTCGCGCCAAACGTGAGTCGAGTTCGATTCCCGCGTTGCGTAGATTCACCGACTTGGGGCTAGCCGTTTCCAAAAATTTCCGTTTTTTTTCAGTGAACTTGGGTCCACTGCGACCTTGTCGGGCGTCTCGCGCCAAACGTGAGTCGAGTTCGATTCCCGCGTTGCGTAGATTCACCGACTTGGGGCTAGCCGTTTCCAAAAATTTCCGTTTTTTCTTAGTGAACTTGGGTCCACTGCGACCTTGTCGGGCGTCTCGCGCCAAACGTGAGTCGAGTTCGATTCCGCGTTGGCGCAGATTGACCCACTTGGGGCTAGCCGTTTCCAAAAATTTCCGTTTTTTTTTAGTGAACTTGGGTCCACTGCGACCTTGTCGGGCGTCTCGCGCCAAACGTGAGTCGAGTACGATTCCCGCGTTGCGTAGATTCACCGACTTGGGGCTGGCCGTTTCCAAAAATTTCCGTTTTTTCTTTAGTGAACTTGGGTCCACTGCGACCTTGTCGGGCGTCTCGCGCCAAACGTGAGTCGAGTACGATTCCCGCGTTGCGCAGATTGACCCACTTGGGGCTAGCCGTTTCCAAAAATTTCCGTTTTTTTTTAGTGAACTTTGGGTCCACTGCGACCTTGTCGGGCGTCTCGCGCCAAACGTGAGTCGAGTACGATTCCCGCGTTGCGTAGATTCACCGACTTAGGGCTAGCCGTTTCCAAAAATTTCCGTTTTTTTTAGTGAACTTGGGTCCACTGCGACCTTGTCGGGCGTCTCGCGCCAAACGTGAGTCGAGTACGATTCCCGTGTTGCGTAGATTGACCCACTTGGGGCTAGCCGTTTCCAAAAATTTCCGTTTTTTCTTTAGTGAACTTTGGTCCACTGCGACCTTGTCGGGCGTCTCGCGCCAAACGTGAGTCGAGTACGATTCCGCGTTGCGCAGATTCACCGACTTGGGGCTGGCCGTTTCCAAAAATTTCCGTTTTTTTCTTAGTGAACTTGGGTCCACTGCGACCTTGTCGGGCGTCTCGCGCCAAATGTGAGTCGAGTACGATTCCGCGTTGGCGCAGATTGACCCACTTAGGCTAGCCGTTTCCAAAAATTTCCGTTTTTTTTCAGTGAATTTTCGTCCACTGCGACCTTGTCGGGCGTCTCGCGCCAAACGTGAGTCGAGTACGATTCCCGCGTTGCGTAGATTCACCGACTTGGGGCTGGCCGTTTCCAAAAATTTCCGTTTTTTCTTAGTGAACTTGGGTCCACTGCGACCTTGTCGGGCGTCTCGCGCCAAACGTGAGTCGAGTCGATTCCCGTGTTGCGCAGATTCACCGACTTGGGGCTGGCCGTTTCCAAAAATTTCCGTTTTTTCTTAGTGAACTTGGGTCCACTGCGACCTTGTCGGGCGTCTCGCGCCAAATGTGAGTCGAGTACGATTCCCGTGTGGCGCAGATTGACCCACTATGGGCTAGCCGTTTCCAAAAATTTCCGTTTTTTTTCAGTGAACTTGGGTCCACTGCGACCTTGTCGGGCGTCTCGCGCCAAACGTGAGTCGAGTACGATTCCGCGTTGCGTAGATTCACCGACTTAGGGCTAGCCGTTTCCAAAAATTTCCGTTTTTTCTTAGTGAACTTGGGTCCACTGCGACCTTGTCGGGCGTCTCGCGCCAAACGTGAGTCGAGTACGATTCCCGCGTTGCGTAGATTCACCGACTTGGGGCTGGCCGTTTCCAAAAATTTCCGTTTTTTTTTAGTGAACTTGGGTCCACTGCGACCTTGTCGGGCGTCTCGCGCCAAACGTGAGTCGAGTACGATTCCCGCGTTGCGTAGATTCACCGACTTGGGCTAGCCGTTTCCAAAAATTTCCGTTTTTTCTTTAGTGAACTTGGGTCCACTGCGACCTTGTCGGGCGTCTCGCGCCAAACGTGAGTCGAGTACGATTCCCGTGTGGCGTAGATTGACCCACTTGGGCTAGCCGTTTCCAAAAATTTCCGTTTTTTTTCAGTGAACTTGGGTCCACTGCGACCTTGTCGGGCGTCTCGCGCCAAACGTGAGTCGAGTTCGATTCCCGCGTTGCGCAGATTGACCGACTTGGGCTGGCCGTTTCCAAAAATTTCCGTTTTTTCTTCAGTGAATTTGGGTCCACTGCGACCTTGTCGGGCGTCTCGCGCCAAACGTGAGTCGAGTTCGATTCCCGCGTTGCGCAGATTGACCCACTTGGGCTAGCCGTTTCCAAAAATTTCCGTTTTTTTTCAGTGAACTTGCGTCCACTACGACCTTGTCGGGCGTCTCGCGCCAAACGTGAGTCGAGTACGATTCCGCGTTGCGTAGATTCACCGACTTGGGGCTGGCCGTTTCCAAAAATTTCCGTTTTTTCTTTAGTGAACTTGGGTCCACTGCGACCTTGTCGGGCGTCTCGCGCCAAATGTGAGTCGAGTACGATTCCGCGTTGGCGTAGATTGACCCACTTGGGCTAGCCGTTTCCAAAAATTTCCGTTTTTTCTTAGTGAACTTGGGTCCACTGCGACCTTGTCGGGCGTCTCGCGCCAAACGTGAGTCGAGTACGATTCCCGTGTGGCGCAGATTGACCCACTTGGGCTAGCCGTTTCCAAAAATTTCCGTTTTTTTTCAGTGAACTTTGGTCCACTGCGACCTTGTCGGGCGTCTCGCGCCAAACGTGAGTCGAGTTCGATTCCCGCGTTGCGTAGATTGACCCACTTGGGGCTAGCCGTTTCCAAAAATTTCCGTTTTTTTTCAGTGAACTTTGGTCCACTGCGACCTTGTCGGGCGTCTCGCGCCAAACGTGAGTCGAGTTCGATTCCCGCGTTGCGTAGATTCACCGACTTGGGGCTGGCCGTTTCCAAAAATTTCCGTTTTTTCTTTAGTGAACTTGGGTCCACTGCGACCTTGTCGGGCGTCTCGCGCCAAATGTGAGTCGAGTACGATTCCCGCGTTGGCGTAGATTGACCCACTTGGGCTAGCCGTTTCCAAAAATTTCCGTTTTTTCTTCAGTGAACTTGGGTCCACTGCGACCTTGTCGGGCGTCTCGCGCCAAACGTGAGTCGAGTTCGATTCCCGCGTGGCGCAGATTGACCGACTTGGGCTGGCCGTTTCCAAAAATTTCCGTTTTTTTTAGTGAATTTGGGTCCACTGCGACCTTGTCGGGCGTCTCGCGCCAAATGTGAGTCGAGTACGATTCCGCGTTGCGTAGATTCACCCACTTGGGGCTAGCCGTTTCCAAAAATTTCCGTTTTTTCTTCAGTGAACTTGGGTCCACTGCGACCTTGTCGGGCGTCTCGCGCCAAATCGTGAGTCGAGTTCGATTCCGCGTTGGCGCAGATTGACCCACTTAGGGCTGCCGTTTCCAAAAATTTCCGTTTTTTTTAGTGAACTTGGGTCCACTGCGACCTTGTCGGGCGTCTCGCGCCAAATGTGAGTCGAGTACGATTCCCGTGTGGCGCAGATTGACCCACTTAGGCTAGCCGTTTCCAAAAATTTCCGTTTTTCTTAGTGAACTTGGGTCCACTGCGACCTTGTCGGGCGTCTCGCGCCAAATGTGAGTCGAGTACGATTCCCGTGTGGCGCAGATTGACCCACTTAGGGCTGGCCGTTTCCAAAAATTTCCGTTTTTTCTTAGTGAACTTGGGTCCACTGCGACCTTGTCGGGCGTCTCGCGCCAAATGTGAGTCGAGTACGATTCCCGCGTTGCGCAGATTGACCCACTTGGGCTAGCCGTTTCCAAAAATTTCCGTTTTTTCTTAGTGAACTTGGGTCCACTGCGACCTTGTCGGGCGTCTCGCGCCAAATGTGAGTCGAGTACGATTCCCGTGTGGCGCAGATTGACCCACTTAGGCTAGCCGTTTCCAAAAATTTCCGTTTTTTTTTAGTGAACTTGCGTCCACTGCGACCTTGTCGGGCGTCTCGCGCCAAACGTGAGTCGAGTACGATTCCCGTGTGGCGCAGATTCACCCACTTAGGCTAGCCGTTTCCAAAAATTTCCGTTTTTTCTTAGTGAACTTGGGTCCACTGCGACCTTGTCGGGCGTCTCGCGCCAAACGTGAGTCGAGTTCGATTCCCGCGTTGCGTAGATTCACCGACTTGGGGCTGGCCGTTTCCAAAAATTTCCGTTTTTTTTTTAGTGAATTTTGGTCCACTACGACCTTGTCGGGCGTCTCGCGCCAAACGTGAGTCGAGTACGATTCCCGCGTTGCGTAGATTCACCGACTTGGGGCTGGCCGTTTCCAAAAATTTCCGTTTTTTCTTTAGTGAACTTGGGTCCACTGCGACCTTGTCGGGCGTCTCGCGCCAAACGTGAGTCGAGTTCGATTCCCGCGTTGCGTAGATTGACCCACTTGGGGCTGGCCGTTTCCAAAAATTTCCGTTTTTTTTAGTGAATTTGGGTCCACTGCGACCTTGTCGGGCGTCTCGCGCCAAATGTGAGTCGAGTACGATTCCGCGTATGTCGCAGATTGACCCACTATAGGCTAGCCGTTTCCAAAAATTTCCGTTTTTTCTTAGTGAACTTGGTCCACTACGACCTTGTCGGGCGTCTCGCGCCAAATCGTGAGTCGAGTTCGATTCCCGCGTGGCACAGATTGACCCACTATAGGCTAGCCGTTTACAAAAATTTCCGTTTTTTCTTAGTGAACTTGGGTCCACTACGACCTTGTCGGGCGTCTCGCGCCAAATGTGAGCCGAGTACGATTCCCGTGTGGTGCAGATTGACCCACTAGGGGCTGGCCGTTTCCAAAAATTTCCGTTTTTTCTTAGTGAACTTGGGTCCACTACGACCTTGTCGGGCGTCTCGCGCCAAATCGTGAGTCGAGTACGATTCCCGCGTTGCGTAGATTGACCCACTTGGGCTGGCCGTTTCCAAAAATTTCCGTTTTTTCTTTTAGTGAATTTGGTCCACTAGCGACCTTGTCGGGCGTCTCGCGCCAAATGTGAGTCGAGTACGATTCGCGTATGGCGTAGATTGACCCACTTGGGGCTGGCCGTTTCCAAAAATTTCCGTTTTTCTTCAGTGAACTTGGGTCCACTGCGACCTTGTCGGGCGTCTCGCGCCAAACGTGAGTCGAGTTCGATTCCCGTGTGGCGCAGATTGACCCACTTGGGCTAGCCGTTTCCAAAAATTTCCGTTTTTCTTCAGTGACTTTTGGTCCACTGCGACCTTGTCGGGCGTCTCGCGCCAAACGTGAGTCGAGTTCGATTCCCGCGTTGCGTAGATTCACCGACTTAGGGCTAGCCGTTTCCGAAAATTTCCGTTTTTTTTTAGTGAACTTGGGTCCACTACGACCTTGTCGGGCGTCTCGCGCCAAACGTGAGTCGAGTTCGATTCCCGTGTGGCGCAGATTGACCCACTTGGGGCTGGCCGTTTCCAAAAATTTCCGTTTTTTTTCAGTGAACTTGGGTCCACTGCGACCTTGTCGGGCGTCTCGCGCCAAACGTGAGTCGAGTTCGATTCCCGCGTTGCGTAGATTGACCCACTTGGGGCTGGCCGTTTCCAAAAATTTCCGTTTTTCTTTTAGTGAACTTGGGTCCACTGCGACCTTGTCGGGCGTCTCGCGCCAAATCGTGAGTCGAGTACGATTCCGCGTTGGCGTAGATTGACCCACTTGGGGCTAGCCGTTTCCAAAAATTTCCGTTTTTTTTTAGTGAACTTTGGTCCACTGCGACCTTGTCGGGCGTCTCGCGCCAAATGTGAGTCGAGTACGATTCCGCGTTGGCGTAGATTGACCCACTTGTGGCTAGCCGTTTCCAAAAATTTCCGTTTTTTTTCAGTGAACTTGGGTCCACTGCGACCTTGTCGGGCGTCTCGCGCCAAACGTGAGTCGAGTTCGATTCCCGCGTTGCGTAGATTCACCGACTTAGGGCTAGCCGTTTCCAAAATTTCCGTTTTTTTTAGTGAACTTGGGTCCACTACGACCTTGTCGGGCGTCTCGCGCCAAACGTGAGTCGAGTTCGGTTCCCGTGTGGCGCAGATTGACCCACTTGGGGCTGGCCGTTTCCGAAAATTTCCGTTTTTTATTAGTGAACTTGGGTCCACTGCGACCTTGTCGGGCGTCTCCCGCCAAACGTGAGTCGAGTTCGATTCCCGCGTTGCGTAGATTGACCCACTTGGGGCTGGCTGTTTCCAAAAATTTCCGTTTTTTCTTTTCGTGAATTTGGGTCCGTTGCGACCTTGTCGGGCGTCTCGCGCCAAATCTGAGTCGAGTTCGATTACCGCGTTGCGTAGATTCACCGACTTGGGGCAGGCCGTTTCCGAAAATTTCCGTTTTTTGTTTTAGTGACTTTTGGTCCACTGCGACATTCTCGGGCGTCTCGCGCCAAATGTGGGTCGAGTACGATTCGCGTATGGCGTACATTGACCCACTTGTGGCTAGCCGTTTCCAAAAATTTTCGGTTTTTTTTTAGTGAACTTGGGTCCACTACGACATTGTCGGGCGTCTCGCGCCAAATGTGAGTCGAGTTCGATTCCCGTGTGGCGCAGATTGACCCACTTGTGGCTAGCCGTTTCCAAAAATTTCCGTTTTTCTTCAGTGACTTTTGGTCCACTGCGACCTTGTCGGGAGTCTCGCGCCAAACGTGAGTCGAGTTCGATTCCCGTGTTGCGCAGATTCACCGACTTGGGGCTGGCAGTTTCCAAAAATTTCCGTTTTTTCTTAGTGAACTTGGGTCCACTGCGACCTTGTCGGGCTTCTCGCGCCAAATGTGAGTCGAGTACGATTCCCGTGTGGCGCAGATTGACCCACTATAGGCTAGCCGTTTCCAAAAATTTCCGTTTTTTTTCAGTGAATTTTCGTCCACTACGACCTTGTCGGGCGTCTCGCGCCAAACGTGAGTCGAGTACGATTCCCGCGTTGCTTAGATTCACCGACTTGGGGCTGGCAGTTTCCAAAAATTTCCGTTTTTTCTTAGTGAACTTGGGTCCACTGCGACCTTGTCGGGCTTCTCGCGCCAAACGTGAGTCGAGTTCGATTCCCGTGTTGCGCAGATTCACCGACTTGGGGCTGGCAGTTTCCAAAAATTTCCGTTTTTTCTTAGTGAACTTGGGTCCACTGCGACCTTGTCGGGCTTCTCGCGCCAAATGTGAGTCGAGTACGATTCCCGTGTGCGCAGATTGACCCACTATAGGCTAGCCGTTTCCAAAAATTTCCGTTTTTTTTTCAGTGAATTTTCGTCCACTTCGACCTTGTCGGGCGTCTCGCGCCAAACGTGAGTCGAGTACGATTCCCGCGTTGCTTAGATTCACCGACTTAGGGCTAGCCGTTTCCAAAAATTTCCGTTTTTTTTTAGTGAACTTGCTCCACTACGACCTTGTCGGGCGTCTCGCGCCAAACGTGAGTCGAGTACGATTCCCGCGTTGCGTAGATTCACCGACTTGGGGCTGGCCGTTTCCAAAAATTTCCGTTTTTTCTTTTAGTGAACTTGGGTCCACTGCGACCTTGTCGGGCGTCTCGCGCCAAATGTGAGTCGAGTACGATTCCCGTGTGGCGCAGATTGACCCACTTGGGCTAGCCGTTTCCAAAAATTTCCGTTTTTTCTTAGTGAACTTGGGTCCACTGCGACCTTGTCGGGCGTCTCGCGCCAAATGTGAGTCGAGTACGATTCCCGTGTGGCGCAGATTGACCCACTATAGGCTAGCCGTTTCCAAAAATTTCCGTTTTTTTTCAGTGAACTTTGGTCCACTGCGACCTTGTCGGGCGTCTCGCGCCAAACGTGAGTCGAGTACGATTCCGCGTTGCGTAGATTCACCCACTTGGGCTAGCCGTTTCCAAAAATTTCCGTTTTTTTTCAGTGAATTTGCGTCCACTACGACCTTGTCGGGCGTCTCGCGCCAAACGTGAGTCGAGTACGATTCCCGCGTTGCTTAGATTCACCGACTTGGGGCTAGCCGTTTCCAAAAATTTCCGTTTTTCTTAGTGAACTTGGGTCCACTGCGACCTTGTCGGGCGTCTCGCGCCAAACGTGAGTCGAGTACGATTCCCGCGTTGCGTAGATTCACCGACTTGGGGCTGGCTGTTTCGAAAAATTTCCGTTTTTTCTTTTAGTGAATTTGGTCCACTACGACCTTGTCGGGCGTCTCGCGCCAAACGTGAGTCGAGTACGATTCCCGCTGTGGCGTAGATTGACCCACTTGGGGCTGGCCGTTTCCAAAAATTTCCGTTTTTCTTTCAGTGAACTTGGGTCCACTGCGACCTTGTCGGGCGTCTCGCGCCAAACGTGAGTCGAGTACGATTCCGCGTTGCGTAGATTCACCGACTTGGGGCTGGCCGTTTCCAAAAATTTCCGTTTTCTTTCAGTGAACTTGGGTCCACTGCGACCTTGTCGGGCGTCTCGCGCCAAATGTGAGTCGAGTACGATTCCCGCGTTGCGTAGATTGACCGACTTAGGGCTAGCCGTTTCCAAAAATTTCCGTTTTTTTTCAGTGAACTTGCGTCCACTCGACCTTGTCGGGCGTCTCGCGCCAAACGTGAGTCGAGTACGATTCCCGCGTTGCGTAGATTCACCGACTTGGGGCTGCCGTTTCCAAAAATTTCCGTTTTTTCTTTAGTGAACTTGGGTCCACTGCGACCTTGTCGGGCGTCTCGCGCCAAACGTGAGTCGAGTTCGATTCCCGTGTGGCGCAGATTGACCCACTTGGGCTGGCCGTTTCCAAAAATTTCCGTTTTTTCTTAGTGAACTTGGGTCCACTGCGACCTTGTCGGGCGTCTCGCGCCAAACGTGAGTCGAGTACGATTCCCGCGTTGCGCAGATTGACCCACTTGGGGCTGGCCGTTTCCAAAAATTTCCGTTTTTTCTTTAGTGAACTTTGGTCCACTGCGACCTTGTCGGGCGTCTCGCGCCAAACGTGAGTCGAGTTCGATTCCGCGTTGGCGTAGATTGACCCACTTAGGGCTGGCCGTTTCCAAAAATTTCCGTTTTTTTTTAGTGAACTTTGGTCCACTGCGACCTTGTCGGGCGTCTCGCGCCAAACGTGAGTCGAGTACGATTCCGCGTTGCGCAGATTGACCCACTTGGGGCTAGCCGTTTCCAAAAATTTCCGTTTTTTCTTAGTGAACTTGGGTCCACTGCGACCTTGTCGGGCGTCTCGCGCCAAACGTGAGTCGAGTACGATTCCCGTGTGGCGCAGATTGACCCACTATAGGCTAGCCGTTTCCAAAAATTTCCGTTTTTTTTCAGTGAACTTGGGTCCACTGCGACCTTGTCGGGCGTCTCGCGCCAAACGTGAGTCGAGTACGATTCCCGTGTGGCGCAGATTCACCGACTTGGGGCTGGCCGTTTCCAAAAATTTCCGTTTTTTTTCAGTGAACTTGGGTCCACTGCGACCTTGTCGGGCGTCTCGCGCCAAATGTGAGTCGAGTACGATTCCCGCGTTGCGTAGATTGACCCACTTGGGGCTGGCCGTTTCCAAAAATTTCCGTTTTTTCTTTAGTGAATTTGGGTCCACTGCGACCTTGTCGGGCGTCTCGCGCCAAATGTGAGTCGAGTACGATTCCGCGTTGCGCAGATTGACCCACTTGGGGCTGGCCGTTTCCAAAAATTTCCGTTTTTTCTTAGTGAACTTGGGTCCACTGCGACCTTGTCGGGCGTCTCGCGCCAAACGTGAGTCGAGTTCGATTCCCGCGTTGCGTAGATTGACCCACTTGGGGCTGGCCGTTTCCAAAAATTTCCGTTTTTTCTTTAGTGAACTTTGGTCCACTGCGACCTTGTCGGGCGTCTCGCGCCAAATGTGAGTCGAGTTCGATTCCCGTGTGGCGCAGATTGACCCACTTGGGGCTGGCCGTTTCCAAAAATTTCCGTTTTTTCTTAGTGAACTTTGGTCCACTGCGACCTTGTCGGGCGTCTCGCGCCAAATGTGAGTCGAGTACGATTCCCGCGTTGCGTAGATTGACCCACTTGGGGCTGGCCGTTTCCAAAAATTTCCGTTTTTTCTTTAGTGAATTTGGGTCCACTGCGACCTTGTCGGGCGTCTCGCGCCAAACGTGAGTCGAGTACGATTCCCGCGTTGCGTAGATTGACCCACTTGGGGCTGGCCGTTTCCAAAAATTTCCGTTTTTTCTTAGTGAACTTGGGTCCACTGCGACCTTGTCGGGCGTCTCGCGCCAAACGTGAGTCGAGTTCGATTCCCGCGTTGCGCAGATTGACCCACTTGGGGCTGGCCGTTTCCAAAAATTTCCGTTTTTTCTTAGTGAACTTGGGTCCACTGCGACCTTGTCGGGCGTCTCGCGCCAAATGTGAGTCGAGTACGATTCCCGTGTGGCGCAGATTGACCCACTATGGGCTAGCCGTTTCCAAAAATTTCCGTTTTTTTTCAGTGAATTTTGGTCCACTACGACCTTGTCGGGCGTCTCGCGCCAAACGTGAGTCGAGTACGATTCCCGCGTTGCGTAGATTCACCGACTTGGGGCTGGCCGTTTCCAAAAATTTCCGTTTTTTCTTAGTGAACTTGGGTCCACTGCGACCTTGTCGGGCGTCTCGCGCCAAATGTGAGTCGAGTACGATTCCCGCGTTGCGCAGATTGACCCACTTGGGGCTAGCCGTTTCCAAAAATTTCCGTTTTTTCTTTAGTGAACTTGGTCCACTGCGACCTTGTCGGGCGTCTCGCGCCAAACGTGAGTCGAGTACGATTCCCGCGTTGCGTAGATTGACCCACTTGGGCTAGCCGTTTCCAAAAATTTCCGTTTTTTCTTAGTGAACTTGGGTCCACTGCGACCTTGTCGGGCGTCTCGCGCCAAACGTGAGTCGAGTTCGATTCCCGCGTGGCGCAGATTGACCCACTTGGGGCTAGCCGTTTCCAAAAATTTCCGTTTTTTCTTAGTGAACTTGGGTCCACTGCGACCTTGTCGGGCGTCTCGCGCCAAACGTGAGTCGAGTACGATTCCCGTGTGGCGCAGATTGACCCACTTAGGGCTAGCCGTTTCCAAAAATTTCCGTTTTTTTCTTAGTGAACTTGGGTCCACTACGACCTTGTCGGGCGTCTCGCGCCAAACGTGAGTCGAGTTACGATTCCCGTGTGCGTAGATTGACCCACTTGGGGCTGGCCGTTTCCAAAAATTTCCGTTTTTTTTTAGTGAACTTGGGTCCACTGCGACCTTGTCGGGCGTCTCGCGCCAAACGTGAGTCGAGTACGATTCCCGCGTTGCGTAGATTGCACCGACTTGGGCTGGCCGTTTCCAAAAATTTCCGTTTTTTTTCAGTGAACTTGGGTCCACTGCGACCTTGTCGGGCGTCTCGCGCCAAACGTGAGTCGAGTACGATTCCGCGTTGGCGCTAGATTGACCCACTTGGGCTAGCCGTTTCCAAAAATTTCCGTTTTTTTTAGTGAACTTGGTCCACTGCGACCTTGTCGGGCGTCTCGCGCCAAACGTGAGTCGAGTACGATTCCCGCGTTGCGTAGATTCACCGACTTGGGCTAGCCGTTTCCAAAAATTTCCGTTTTTTTTAGTGAACTTTGGTCCACTGCGACCTTGTCGGGCGTCTCGCGCCAAACGTGAGTCGAGTACGATTCCCGTGTGGCGCAGATTCACCCACTTGGGGCTAGCCGTTTCCAAAAATTTCCGTTTTTTCTTAGTGAACTTGGGTCCACTGCGACCTTGTCGGGCGTCTCGCGCCAAACGTGAGTCGAGTTCGATTCCCGCGTTGCGTAGATTCACCGACTTGGGGCTGGCCGTTTCCAAAAATTTCCGTTTTTTTTTAGTGAACTTTGGTCCACTGCGACCTTGTCGGGCGTCTCGCGCCAAATGTGAGTCGAGTACGATTCCGCGTTGCGCAGATTGACCCACTATAGGCTAGCCGTTTCCAAAAATTTCCGTTTTTTTTAGTGAACTTGGGTCCACTGCGACCTTGTCGGGCGTCTCGCGCCAAACGTGAGTCGAGTTCGATTCCCGCGTTGCGCAGATTGACCCACTTGGGGCTGGCCGTTTCCAAAAATTTCCGTTTTTTCTTAGTGAACTTTGGTCCACTGCGACCTTGTCGGGCGTCTCGCGCCAAATGTGAGTCGAGTACGATTCCGCGTTGCGTAGATTGACCCACTTGGGGCTGGCAGTTTCCAAAAATTTCCGTTTTTTCTTAGTGAACTTGGGTCCACTGCGACCTTGTCGGGCGTCTCGCGCCAAATGTGAGTCGAGTTCGATTCCCGTGTGGCGCAGATTGACCCACTTGGGGCTGGCCGTTTCCAAAAATTTCCGTTTTTTTTTCAGTGAACTTTGGTCCACTGCGACCTTGTCGGGCGTCTCGCGCCAAATGTGAGTCGAGTACGATTCCCGCGTTGCGTAGATTGACCCACTTGGGGCTGGCCGTTTCCAAAAATTTCCGTTTTTTTTTAGTGAACTTGGGTCCACTGCGACCTTGTCGGGCGTCTCGCGCCAAACGTGAGTCGAGTACGATTCCCGTGTGGCGCAGATTCACCCACTTGGGGCTGGCCGTTTCCAAAAATTTCCGTTTTTTCTTAGTGAACTTTGGTCCACTGCGACCTTGTCGGGCGTCTCGCGCCAAACGTGAGTCGAGTACGATTCCCGTGTGGCGCAGATTGACCCACTTAGGGCTAGCCGTTTCCAAAAATTTCCGTTTTTTTTCAGTGAACTTTGGTCCACTGCGACCTTGTCGGGCGTCTCGCGCCAAACGTGAGTCGAGTACGATTCCCGCGTTGCGTAGATTCACCGACTTGGGGCTAGCCGTTTCCAAAAATTTCCGTTTTTTTTTAGTGAACTTTGGTCCACTGCGACCTTGTCGGGCGTCTCGCGCCAAACGTGAGTCGAGTACGATTCCGCGTTGCGCAGATTGACCCACTTGGGGCTGGCCGTTTCCAAAAATTTCCGTTTTTTTTAGTGAACTTGGTCCACTGCGACCTTGTCGGGCGTCTCGCGCCAAACGTGAGTCGAGTTCGATTCCCGCGTTGCGTAGATTGACCGACTTGGGGCTGGCCGTTTCCAAAAATTTCCGTTTTTTCTTTCAGTGAATTTGGGTCCACTGCGACCTTGTCGGGCGTCTCGCGCCAAATCGTGAGTCGAGTACGATTCCCGCGTTGCGTAGATTCACCGACTTGGGCTAGCCGTTTCCAAAAATTTCCGTTTTTTCTTTAGTGAACTTTGGTCCACTGCGACCTTGTCGGGCGTCTCGCGCCAAATGTGAGTCGAGTACGATTCCCGCGTTGCGTAGATTCACCGACTTGGGGCTGGCCGTTTCCAAAAATTTCCGTTTTTTTTTAGTGAACTTGGGTCCACTACGACCTTGTCGGGCGTCTCGCGCCAAACGTGAGTCGAGTACGATTCCCGCGTTGCGTAGATTGACCCACTTGGGGCTGGCCGTTTCCAAAAATTTCCGTTTTTTCTTAGTGAACTTGGGTCCACTGCGACCTTGTCGGGCGTCTCGCGCCAAACGTGAGTCGAGTTCGATTCCCGCGTTGCGTAGATTCACCGACTTGGGGCTGGCCGTTTCCAAAAATTTCCGTTTTTTCTTTAGTGAACTTGGGTCCACTGCGACCTTGTCGGGCGTCTCGCGCCAAACGTGAGTCGAGTACGATTCCGCGTTGGCGTAGATTGACCCACTTGGGCTAGCCGTTTCCAAAAATTTCCGTTTTTTTTTAGTGAACTTGGGTCCACTGCGACCTTGTCGGGCGTCTCGCGCCAAACGTGAGTCGAGTTCGATTCCCGCGTTGCGTAGATTCACCGACTTGGGGCTGGCCGTTTCCAAAAATTTCCGTTTTTTTTCAGTGAACTTTGGGTCCACTGCGACCTTGTCGGGCGTCTCGCGCCAAATGTGAGTCGAGTTCGATTCCGCGTTGGCGCAGATTGACCCACTTGGGGCTAGCCGTTTCCAAAAATTTCCGTTTTTTCTTAGTGAACTTTGGGTCCACTGCGACCTTGTCGGGCGTCTCGCGCCAAATGTGAGTCGAGTTCGATTCCCGCGTTGCGCAGATTGACCCACTTGGGCTAGCCGTTTCCAAAAATTTCCGTTTTTTTTCAGTGAACTTGGGTCCACTGCGACCTTGTCGGGCGTCTCGCGCCAAACGTGAGTCGAGTACGATTCCGCGTTGCGCAGATTGACCCACTTGGGCTGGCCGTTTCCAAAAATTTCCGTTTTTTTTTAGTGAACTTGGGTCCACTGCGACCTTGTCGGGCGTCTCGCGCCAAACGTGAGTCGAGTACGATTCCCGCGTTGCGCAGATTCACCGACTTGGGGCTAGCCGTTTCCAAAAATTTCCGTTTTTTCTTAGTGAACTTGGGTCCACTGCGACCTTGTCGGGCGTCTCGCGCCAAACGTGAGTCGAGTACGATTCCGCGTTGGCGCAGATTGACCCACTTGGGGCTGGCCGTTTCCAAAAATTTCCGTTTTTTCTTAGTGAACTTGGGTCCACTGCGACCTTGTCGGGCGTCTCGCGCCAAACGTGAGTCGAGTACGATTCCCGTGTGGCGCAGATTGACCCACTTGGGGCTGGCCGTTTCCAAAAATTTCCGTTTTTTTTCAGTGAACTTTGGTCCACTGCGACCTTGTCGGGCGTCTCGCGCCAAACGTGAGTCGAGTACGATTCCCGCGTTGCGTAGATTCACCGACTTGGGCTAGCCGTTTCCAAAAATTTCCGTTTTTTTTTAGTGAACTTGGTCCACTACGACCTTGTCGGGCGTCTCGCGCCAAACGTGAGTCGAGTGCGATTCCCGCGTTGCGTAGATTCACCGACTTGGGGCTGGCCGTTTCCAAAAATTTCCGTTTTTTCTTTAGTGAACTTGGGTCCACTGCGACCTTGTCGGGCGTCTCGCGCCAAATGTGAGTCGAGTACGATTCCCGCGTTGCGTAGATTCACCGACTTAGGGCTAGCCGTTTCCAAAAATTTCCGTTTTTTTTTCAGTGAACTTGCGTCCACTGCGACCTTGTCGGGCGTCTCGCGCCAAACGTGAGTCGAGTACGATTCCCGCGTTGCGTAGATTCACCGACTTGGGGCTGGCCGTTTCCAAAAATTTCCGTTTTTTTTTCAGTGAACTTGGGTCCACTGCGACCTTGTCGGGCGTCTCGCGCCAAACGTGAGTCGAGTACGATTCCCGCGTTGCGTAGATTCACCGACTTGGGGCTAGCCGTTTCCAAAAATTTCCGTTTTTTCTTTCAGTGAACTTGGTCCACTGCGACCTTGTCGGGCGTCTCGCGCCAAACGTGAGTCGAGTACGATTCCCGCGTTGCGCAGATTGACCCACTTGGGGCTGGCCGTTTCCAAAAATTTCCGTTTTTTTTCAGTGAACTTTGGTCCACTGCGACCTTGTCGGGCGTCTCGCGCCAAACGTGAGTCGAGTACGATTCCCGCGTTGCGTAGATTCACCGACTTGGGCTGGCCGTTTCCAAAAATTTCCGTTTTTTTTCAGTGAACTTGGGTCCACTGCGACCTTGTCGGGCGTCTCGCGCCAAACGTGAGTCGAGTACGATTCCCGCGTTGCGTAGATTCACCGACTTGGGCTAGCCGTTTCCAAAAATTTCCGTTTTTTTTCAGTGAACTTGGTCCACTGCGACCTTGTCGGGCGTCTCGCGCCAAACGTGAGTCGAGTACGATTCCCGCGTTGCGTAGATTCACCGACTTGGGGCTAGCCGTTTCCAAAAATTTCCGTTTTTTTTCAGTGAACTTGGGTCCACTGCGACCTTGTCGGGCGTCTCGCGCCAAACGTGAGTCGAGTACGATTCCCGCGTTGCGTAGATTCACCGACTTGGGGCTAGCCGTTTCCAAAAATTTCCGTTTTTTTTCAGTGAACTTGGGTCCACTGCGACCTTGTCGGGCGTCTCGCGCCAAACGTGAGTCGAGTACGATTCCCGCGTTGCGCTAGATTCACCGACTTGGGGCTAGCCGTTTCCAAAAATTTCCGTTTTTTTTTAGTGAACTTGGTCCACTACGACCTTGTCGGGCGTCTCGCGCCAAACGTGAGTCGAGTACGATTCCCGCGTTGCGTAGATTCACCGACTTGGGCTGGCCGTTTCCAAAAATTTCCGTTTTTTTCTTAGTGAACTTGGGTCCACTGCGACCTTGTCGGGCGTCTCGCGCCAAACGTGAGTCGAGTACGATTCCCGCGTTGCGTCAGATTGACCGACTTGGGGCTAGCCGTTTCCAAAAATTTCCGTTTTTTCTTAGTGAACTTTGGTCCACTGCGACCTTGTCGGGCGTCTCGCGCCAAACGTGAGTCGAGTTCGATTCCCGCGTTGCGCTAGATTCACCCACTTGGGCTAGCCGTTTCCAAAATTTCCGTTTTTTCTTTAGTGAACTTTGGTCCACTGCGACCTTGTCGGGCGTCTCGCGCCAAACGTGAGTCGAGTACGATTCCGCGTTGGCGCAGATTGACCCACTTGGGCTAGCCGTTTCCAAAAATTTCCGTTTTTTCTTAGTGAACTTGGGTCCACTGCGACCTTGTCGGGCGTCTCGCGCCAAACGTGAGTCGAGTACGATTCCCGCGTTGCGCAGATTCACCGACTTGGGCTAGCCGTTTCCAAAAATTTCCGTTTTTTTTCAGTGAACTTGGGTCCACTGCGACCTTGTCGGGCGTCTCGCGCCAAACGTGAGTCGAGTTCGATTCCCGCGTTGCGCAGATTGACCCACTTGGGGCTGGCCGTTTCCAAAAATTTCCGTTTTTCTTTCAGTGAATTTGGGTCCACTGCGACCTTGTCGGGCGTCTCGCGCCAAACGTGAGTCGAGTTCGATTCCCGCGTTGCGTAGATTGACCCACTTGGGGCTAGCCGTTTCCAAAAATTTCCGTTTTTTTTCAGTGAACTTTGGTCCACTGCGACCTTGTCGGGCGTCTCGCGCCAAATGTGAGTCGAGTACGATTCCGCGTTGCGCAGATTGACCCACTTGGGGCTGGCCGTTTCCAAAAATTTCCGTTTTTTTCTTAGTGAACTTGGGTCCACTGCGACCTTGTCGGGCGTCTCGCGCCAAATGTGAGTCGAGTACGATTCCCGTGTGGCGCAGATTGACCCACTTGGGCTGGCCGTTTCCAAAAATTTCCGTTTTTTTTCAGTGAACTTGGGTCCACTGCGACCTTGTCGGGCGTCTCGCGCCAAACGTGAGTCGAGTTCGATTCCCGCGTTGCGTAGATTCACCGACTTGGGCTGGCCGTTTCCAAAATTTCCGTTTTTTTTTAGTGAACTTTGGTCCACTGCGACCTTGTCGGGCGTCTCGCGCCAAACGTGAGTCGAGTACGATTCCGCGTTGGCGTAGATTGACCCACTTGGGCTGGCCGTTTCCAAAAATTTCCGTTTTTTCTTAGTGAACTTGGGTCCACTGCGACCTTGTCGGGCGTCTCGCGCCAAACGTGAGTCGAGTACGATTCCGCGTTGGCGCAGATTGACCCACTTGGGGCTGGCCGTTTCCAAAAATTTCCGTTTTTTTTTCAGTGAATTTGGTCCACTGCGACCTTGTCGGGCGTCTCGCGCCAAATGTGAGTCGAGTACGATTCCCGCGTTGCGCAGATTGACCCACTTGGGCTGGCCGTTTCCAAAAATTTCCGTTTTTCTTTCAGTGAATTTGGTCCACTGCGACCTTGTCGGGCGTCTCGCGCCAAATGTGAGTCGAGTACGATTCCCGCGTTGCGTAGATTGACCCACTTGGGGCTGGCCGTTTCAAAAATTTCCGTTTTTTCTTAGTGAACTTTGGGTCCACTGCGACCTTGTCGGGCGTCTCGCGCCAAATGTGAGTCGAGTTCGATTCCGCGTTGGCGCAGATTGACCCACTTAGGGCTAGCCGTTTCCAAAAATTTCCGTTTTTTTTTAGTGAACTTGGGTCCACTGCGACCTTGTCGGGCGTCTCGCGCCAAATCGTGAGTCGAGTTCGATTCCCGCGTTGCGTAGATTCACCGACTTGGGCTGGCCGTTTCCAAAAATTTCCGTTTTTTTTCAGTGAACTTGGGTCCACTGCGACCTTGTCGGGCGTCTCGCGCCAAATGTGAGTCGAGTTCGATTCCCGTGTGGCGCAGATTGACCCACTTGGGGCTAGCCGTTTCCAAAAATTTCCGTTTTTTCTTTAGTGAACTTTGGTCCACTGCGACCTTGTCGGGCGTCTCACGCCAAATGTGAGTCGAGTTCGATTCCCGTGTAGCGCAGATTGACCCACTAGGGGCTGGCTGTTTCCAAAAATTTCCGTTTTTTCTTAGTGAACTTGGGTCCCCTGCGACCTTGTCGGGCGTCTCGCGCTTGATGTGAGTCGAGTACGATTCGCGTATGGCGCAGCTTGACCCACTAGGGGCTGGCTGTTTCCAAAAATTTCCGTTTTTACTTATAGTGAATTTTGGTCCACTGCGACCTTGTCGGGCGTCTCACGCCAAATGTGAGTCGAGTTCGATTCCCGTGTAGCGCAGATTGACCCACTAGGGGCTGGCTGTTTCCAAAAATTTCCGTTTTTACTTATAGTGAATTTTGGTCCACTGCGACCTTGTCGGGCGTCTCGCGCCAAATGTGAGTCGAGTACGATTCGCGTATGGCGCAGATTGACCCACTTGGGGCTGGCAGTTTCCAAAAATTTCCGTTTTTTCTTAGTGAACTTGGGTCCCCTGCGACCTTGTCGGGCGTCTCGCGCCAAATGTGAGTCGAGTACGATTCCCGTATGACGCAGATTGACCCACTATAGGCTAGCCGTTTCCAAAAATTTCCGTTTTTTCTTTAGTGACTTCTGGTCCATTGCGACCTTGTCGGGCGTCTCGCGCCAAATGTGAGTCGAGTACGATTCCCGTGTGGCGCAGATTCACCGACTTGGGGCTGGCCGTTTCCAAAAATTTCCGTTTTTTTTAGTGACTTTTGGTCCGTTGCGACCTTGTCGGGCGTCTCGCGCCAAACGTGAGTCGAGTTCGATTCCCGTGTTGCGCAGATTGACCCACTTGGGGCTGGCCGTTTCCAAAAATTTCCGTTTTTTCTTCAGTGAACTTTGGTCCACTGCGACCTTGTCGGGCGTCTCGCGCCAAATGTGAGTCGAGTACGATTCCCGCGTTGCGTAGATTCACCGACTTGGGGCTAGCCGTTTCCAAAAATTTCCGTTTTTTCTTTAGTGAATTTGGGTCCACTGCGACCTTGTCGGGCGTCTCGCGCCAAATGTGAGTCGAGTACGATTCCGCGTTGCGCAGATTGACCCACTTGGGCTAGCCGTTTCCAAAAATTTCCGTTTTTCTTTAGTGAACTTTGGGTCCACTGCGACCTTGTCGGGCGTCTCGCGCCAAATGTGAGTCGAGTACGATTCCGCGTTGGCGCAGATTGACCCACTTGGGGCTAGCCGTTTCCAAAAATTTCCGTTTTTCTTAGTGAACTTTGGGTCCACTGCGACCTTGTCGGGCGTCTCGCGCCAAATGTGAGTCGAGTACGATTCCCGCGTTGCGCAGATTGACCCACTATAGGCTAGCCGTTTCCAAAAATTTCCGTTTTTTCTTAGTGAACTTGGGTCCACTGCGACCTTGTCGGGCGTCTCGCGCCAAATGTGAGTCGAGTACGATTCCCGTGTGGCGCAGATTGACCCACTATAGGGCTGGCCGTTTCCAAAAATTTCCGTTTTTTCTTTAGTGAACTTGGTCCACTACGACCTTGTCGGGCGTCTCGCGCCAAATGTGAGTCGAGTACGATTCCCGTGTGGCGCAGATTGACCCACTTGGGGCTGGCCGTTTCCAAAAATTTCCGTTTTTTCTTAGTGAACTTGGGTCCACTGCGACCTTGTCGGGCGTCTCGCGCCAAATGTGAGTCGAGTACGATTCCCGTGTGCGCAGATTGACCCACTATGGGCTAGCCGTTTCCAAAAATTTCCGTTTTTTTTAGTGAACTTTGGGTCCACTGCGACCTTGTCGGGCGTCTCGCGCCAAATGTGAGTCGAGTACGATTCCCGTGTGGCGCAGATTGACCCACTTGGGGCTAGCCGTTTCCAAAAATTTCCGTTTTTTTTTAGTGAACTTGCGTCCACTGCGACCTTGTCGGGCGTCTCGCGCCAAACGTGAGTCGAGTACGATTCCCGCGTTGCGTAGATTCACCGACTTGGGGCTGGCCGTTTCCAAAAATTTCCGTTTTTTCTTTAGTGAACTTGGGTCCACTGCGACCTTGTCGGGCGTCTCGCGCCAAACGTGAGTCGAGTTCGATTCCCGCGTTGCGCAGATTGACCCACTTGGGGCTGGCCGTTTCCAAAAATTTCCGTTTTTTCTTTTAGTGAATTTGGGTCCACTGCGACCTTGTCGGGCGTCTCGCGCCAAACGTGAGTCGAGTACGATTCCGCGTTGCGTAGATTGACCCACTTGGGGCTAGCCGTTTCCAAAAATTTCCGTTTTTTTTTAGTGAACTTGGGTCCACTGCGACCTTGTCGGGCGTCTCGCGCCAAACGTGAGTCGAGTTCGATTCCCGCGTGGCGCAGATTGACCCACTATAGGCTAGCCGTTTCCAAAAATTTCCGTTTTTTCTTAGTGAACTTGGGTCCACTACGACCTTGTCGGGCGTCTCGCGCCAAATCTGAGTCGAGTTCGATTCCCGCGTGGCACAGATTGACCCACTATAGGCTAGCCGTTTACAAAAATTTCCGTTTTTTCTTAGTGAACTTGGGTCCACTACGACCTTGTCGGGCGTCTCGCGTCAAATGTGAGCCGAGTACGATTCCCGTGTGGTGCAGATTGACCCACTAGGGGCTGGCCGTTTCCAAAAATTTCCGTTTTTTCTTAGTGAACTTGGGTCCACTACGACCTTGTCGGGCGTCTCGCGCCAAACGTGAGTCGAGTTCGATTCCCGCGTTGCGCAGATTGACCCACTTGGGGCTGGCCGTTTCCAAAAATTTCCGTTTTTTCTTTCAGTGAATTTTGGTCCACTGCGACCTTGTCGGGCGTCTCGCGCCAAATGTGAGTCGAGTACGATTCCGCGTTGCGCAGATTGACCCACTTGGGGCTAGCCGTTTCCAAAAATTTCCGTTTTTCTTTTAGTGACTTTGGTCCACTGCGACCTTGTCGGGCGTCTCGCGCCAAATGTGAGTCGAGTACGATTCCGCGTTGGCGCAGATTGACCCACTTGGGCTGGCCGTTTCCAAAAATTTCCGTTTTTTCTTAGTGAACTTGGGTCCACTGCGACCTTGTCGGGCGTCTCGCGCCAAATGTGAGTCGAGTTCGATTCCCGTGTGGCGCAGATTGACCCACTTGGGCTAGCCGTTTCCAAAAATTTCCGTTTTTTTTCAGTGAACTTTTGGTCCACTACGACCTTGTCGGGCGTCTCGCGCCAAATCGTGAGTCGAGTTCGATTCCCGCGTTGCGCAGATTGACCCACTTAGGGCTGGCCGTTTCCAAAAATTTCCGTTTTTTCTTTAGTGAACTTTGGGTCCACTGCGACCTTGTCGGGCGTCTCGCGCCAAATGTGAGTCGAGTACGATTCCCGTGTGGCGCAGATTGACCCACTTGGGGCTGGCCGTTTCCAAAAATTTCCGTTTTTTCTTAGTGAACTTGGGTCCACTGCGACCTTGTCGGGCGTCTCGCGCCAAATGTGAGTCGAGTACGATTCCCGCGTTGGCGCAGATTGACCCACTATGGGCTGGCCGTTTCCAAAAATTTCCGTTTTTTCTTAGTGAACTTTGGGTCCACTACGACCTTGTCGGGCGTCTCGCGCCAAATGTGAGTCGAGTACGATTCCGCGTTGGCGCAGATTGACCCACTTGGGCTAGCCGTTTCCAAAAATTTCCGTTTTTTTTAGTGAACTTGGGTCCACTGCGACCTTGTCGGGCGTCTCGCGCCAAATGTGAGTCGAGTACGATTCCCGTCGTTGCGCAGATTCACCGACTTGGGCTAGCCGTTTCCAAAAATTTCCGTTTTTTTTTTAGTGAACTTGGTCCACTACGACCTTGTCGGGCGTCTCGCGCCAAACGTGAGTCGAGTACGATTCCGCGTTGGCGCAGATTCACCCACTTGGGCTGGCCGTTTCCAAAAATTTCCGTTTTTTCTTAGTGAACTTTGGGTCCACTGCGACCTTGTCGGGCGTCTCGCGCCAAACGTGAGTCGAGTTCGATTCCCGCGTTGCGTAGATTCACCGACTTGGGGCTGGCCGTTTCCAAAAATTTCCGTTTTTTTTTCAGTGAATTTGGGTCCACTGCGACCTTGTCGGGCGTCTCGCGCCAAATCGTGAGTCGAGTACGATTCCCGCGTTGCGCAGATTGACCCACTTGGGGCTGGCCGTTTCCAAAAATTTCCGTTTTTTCTTTAGTGAACTTTGGGTCCACTGCGACCTTGTCGGGCGTCTCGCGCCAAATGTGAGTCGAGTACGATTCCGCGTTGCGCAGATTGACCCACTTGGGGCTGGCCGTTTCCAAAAATTTCCGTTTTTTCTTTAGTGAACTTGGGTCCACTGCGACCTTGTCGGGCGTCTCGCGCCAAACGTGAGTCGAGTTCGATTCCCGCGTTGCGTAGATTCACCGACTTGGGGCTGGCCGTTTCCAAAAATTTCCGTTTTTTTTTAGTGAATTTGGGTCCACTGCGACCTTGTCGGGCGTCTCGCGCCAAATCGTGAGTCGAGTTCGATTCCCGCGTGGCGCAGATTGACCCACTATAGGCTAGCCGTTTCCAAAAATTTCCGTTTTTTCTTAGTGAACTTGGGTCCACTACGACCTTGTCGGGCGTCTCGCGCCAAATGTGAGTCGAGTTCGATTCCCGCGTTGCGTAGATTGACCCGACTTGGGGCTAGCCGTTTCCAAAAATTTCCGTTTTTTTTTAGTGAACTTTGGTCCACTGCGACCTTGTCGGGCGTCTCGCGCCAAACGTGAGTCGAGTACGATTCCCGCGTTGCGCAGATTGACCCACTTGGGGCTGGCCGTTTCCAAAAATTTCCGTTTTTTTCTTAGTGAACTTGGGTCCACTGCGACCTTGTCGGGCGTCTCGCGCCAAATGTGAGTCGAGTTCGATTCCGCGTTGCGCAGATTGACCCACTTGGGCTAGCCGTTTCCAAAAATTTCCGTTTTTTCTTTAGTGAACTTTGGTCCACTGCGACCTTGTCGGGCGTCTCGCGCCAAATGTGAGTCGAGTACGATTCCCGTGTGGCGCAGATTGACCCACTTAGGCTAGCCGTTTCCAAAAATTTCCGTTTTTTCTTAGTGAATTTGGGTCCACTGCGACCTTGTCGGGCGTCTCGCGCCAAATGTGAGTCGAGTACGATTCCCGTGTGGCGCAGATTGACCCACTTGGGGCTGGCCGTTTCCAAAAATTTCCGTTTTTTCTTAGTGAACTTGGGTCCACTGCGACCTTGTCGGGCGTCTCGCGCCAAATGTGAGTCGAGTACGATTCCCGTGTGGCGCAGATTGACCCACTAGGGCTGGCCGTTTCCAAAATTTCCGTTTTTTTTAGTGAACTTGGGTCCACTGCGACCTTGTCGGGCGTCTCGCGCCAAATGTGAGTCGAGTACGATTCCGCGTTGGCGCAGATTGACCCACTTGGGCTAGCCGTTTCCAAAAATTTCCGTTTTTTCTTAGTGAACTTTGGGTCCACTGCGACCTTGTCGGGCGTCTCGCGCCAAATGTGAGTCGAGTACGATTCCGCGTTGCGTAGATTGACCCACTTGGGCTAGCCGTTTCCAAAAATTTCCGTTTTTTTTAGTGAACTTGGTCCCACTGCGACCTTGTCGGGCGTCTCGCGCCAAACGTGAGTCGAGTACGATTCCCGCGTTGCGCAGATTCACCACTATAGGCTAGCCGTTTCCAAAAATTTCCGTTTTTTCTTAGTGAACTTGGGTCCACTGCGACCTTGTCGGGCGTCTCGCGCCAAACGTGAGTCGAGTTCGATTCCCGCGTTGCGTAGATTCACCGACTTGGGGCTGGCCGTTTCCAAAATTTCCGTTTTTTTTTTAGTGAACTTTGGTCCACTGCGACCTTGTCGGGCGTCTCGCGCCAAACGTGAGTCGAGTACGATTCCCGCGTTGCGTAGATTCACCGACTTGGGGCTGGCCGTTTCCAAAAATTTCCGTTTTTTCTTTAGTGAACTTGGGTCCACTGCGACCTTGTCGGGCGTCTCGCGCCAAACGTGAGTCGAGTTCGATTCCCGCGTTGCGTAGATTGACCCACTTGGGGCTGGCCGTTTCCAAAAATTTCCGTTTTTTCTTTTAGTGAATTTGGGTCCCTTGCGACCTTGTCGGGCGTCTCGCGCCAAATGTGAGTCGAGTACGATTCCCGCGTTGGCGCAGATTGACCCACTTGGGGCTGGCCGTTTCCAAAAATTTCCGTTTTTTCTTAGTGAACTTGGGTCCACTGCGACCTTGTCGGGCGTCTCGCGCCAAATGTGAGTCGAGTACGATTCCGCGTTGCGCAGATTGACCCACTTGGGGCTAGCCGTTTCCAAAAATTTCCGTTTTTTTTTCAGTGAATTTTGGTCCACTGCGACCTTGTCGGGCGTCTCGCGCCAAATCGTGAGTCGAGTTCGATTCCCGCGTGGCGCAGATTGACCCACTTAGGGCTGGCTGTTTCCAAAAATTTCCGTTTTTTTTTAGTGAACTTTGGTCCACTGCGACCTTCTCGGGCGTCTCGCGCCAAATGTGAGTCGAGTACGATTCCCGTATGGCGCAGATTGACCCACTATGGCTGGCCGTTTCCAAAAATTTCCGTTTTTTCTTTAGTGAATTTGGGTCCACTGCGACCTTGTCGGGCGTCTCGCGCCAAATGTGAGTCGAGTTCGATTCCCGTGTGGCGCAGATTGACCCACTAGGGGCTGGCTGTTTCCAAAAATTTCCGTTTTTCTTTAGTGAATTTTGGTCCACTGCGACCTTGTCGGGCGTCTCACGCCAAATGTGAGTCGAGTTCGATTCCCGTGTGGCGTAGATTGACCCACTTGGGGCTGGCTGTTTCCAAAATTTCCGTTTTTCTTAGTGAACTTGGGTCCACTGCGACCTTGTCGGGCGTCTCGCGCCAAATGTGAGTCGAGTACGATTCGCGTATGGCGCAGATTGACCCACTTAGGGCTGGCTGTTTCCAAAATTTCCGTTTTCTTTAGTGAATTTTGTCCACTGCGACCTTGTCGGGCGTCTCACGCCAAATGTGAGTCGAGTTCGATTCCCGTGTGGCGTAGATTGACCCACTTGGGCTGGCCGTTTCCAAAAATTTCCGTTTTTTCTTTAGTGAATTTTGGTCCACTGCGACCTTGTCGGGCGTCTCGCGCCAAATGTGAGTCGAGTACGATTCGCGTATGGCGCAGATTGACCCACTTGGGGCTGGCGTTTCCAAAAATTTCCGTTTTTTCTTAGTGAACTTGGGTCCACTGCGACCTTGTCGGGCGTCTCGCGCCAAATGTGAGTCGAGTTCGATTCCCGTGTGGCGTAGGATTGACCCACTTGGGGCTAGCTGTTTCGAAAAATTTCCGTTTTTTTTTAGTGAATTTTGGTCCACTGCGACCTTCTCGGGCGTCTCACGCCAAATGTGAGTCGAGTTCGATTCCGTTTTTTGTTTTGTGAATTTTGGTCCACTGCGACCTTCTCGGCGTTTCACTCCAAAGTGATCGAGTTCGATTCCCTTGTGGCGCGATTGACCCTCTTGGGGCTTGCTGTTTCGAAAATTTCCGTTTTTTTTAGTGAATTTTGGTCCACTGCGACCTTCTCGGTCGTCTCACGCCAAATGTGAATCGAGTACGATTCCCGTTGGCGTGGATTGACCCCTTGATGCTGGCCGTTTCCAAAAATTTCCGTTTTTTTCTTTTGGTGAATTTGGGTCCGTTGAGACCTTGTCGGGCGTCTCGCGCCAAACGTGAGTCGAGTTCGATTCCCGCGTCGCGCAGATTGACCCACTTGGGGCTGGCTGTTTCGAAAATTTCCGATTCTTTTAGTGAACTTGGGTCCACTGCGACATTCTCGGTCGTTTCACCCCAAATGTGAGTCGAGTTCGATTCCCGTGTGGCGTAGACTGACCCACTTGGGGCTAGCTGTTTCGAAAATTTCCGTTTTTTTTAGTGAATTTTGGTCCACTGCGACCTTCTCGGTCGTTTCACTCCAAATGTGAGTCGAGTTCGATTCCCGTGTGGCGTAGATTGACCCACTTGGGCTTGCTGTTTCGAAAATTTCCGTTTTCTTAGTGAATTTTGGTCCACTGCGACCTTCTCGGGCGTTTCACGCCAAATGTGAGTCGAGTACGATTCCCGTATGGCGTGGATTGACCCACTTGATGCTGGCCGTTTCCAAAAATTTCCGTTTTTTCTTTTGGTGAATTTGGGTCCGTTGAGACCTTGTCGGGCGTCTCGCGCCAAACGTGAGTCGAGTTCGATTCCCGCGTTGCGTAGATTGACCCACTTGGGGCTGGCTGTTTCCAAAACTTTCTGTTTTTTTTTTAGTGAATTTTGTTCCACTGCGACCTTCTCGGCCGTTTCACCCCAAATGTGAGTCGAGTTCGATTCCCGTGTGGCGTAGATTGACCCACTGGGGCTGCTGTTTCGAAAATTTCCGTTTTTTTAGTGAATTTTGGTCCACTGCGACCTTCTCGGCCGTTTCACGCCCAAATGTGAGTCGAGTTCGATTCCCGTGTGGCGTAGATTGACCCACTTGGGGCTAGCTGTTTCGAAAATTTCCGTTTTTTTAGTGAATTTTGGTCCACTGCGACCTTCTCGGCGTTTCACGCCAAATGTGAGTCGAGTCGATTCCGTTTGGCTTGTGATTGATCCACTGCGACTCTCGGCCGTTTCCCCAAAATCGAGTTCGTTCCGTTTTTTTTTGTGAATTTTGGTCCACTGCGACATTCTCGGTCGTTTCACGCCAAATGTGAGTCGAGTTCGATTCCCGTGTGGCGTAGATTGACCCACTTGGGGCTTGCTGTTTCGAAAATTTCCGTTTTTTTAGTGAATTTTGGTCCACTGCGACCTTCTCGGCCGTTTCACCCCAAATGTGAGTCGAGTACGATTCCCGTGTGGCGTGGATTGACCCACTTGGGGCTAGCTGTTTCGAAAATTTCCGTTTTTTTTAGTGAATTTTGGTCCACTGCGACCTTCTCGGCCGTTTCACGCCCAAATGTGAGTCGAGTTCGTTCCGTTTTTTTTTTTGTGAATTTTGGTCCACTGCGACCTTCTCGGTCGTTTCACTCCAAATGTGAATCGAGTTCGATTCCCGTGTGGCGTAGATTGACCCTCTTGGGGCTTGCTGTTTCGAAAATTTCCGTTTTTTTTAGTGAATTTTGGTCCACTGCGACATTCTCGGTCGTTTCACGCCAAATGTGAATCGAGTACGATTCCCGTATGGCGTGGATTGACCCTCTTGATGCCGGCCGTTTCCAAAAATTTCCGTTTTTTCTTTTGGTGAATTTGGGTCCGTTGAGACCTTGTCGGGCGTCTCGCGCCAAACGTGAGTCGAGTTCGATTCCCGCGTCGCGCAGATTGACCCACTAGGGGCTGGCTGTTTCGAAAATTTCCGATTCTTTTAGTGAACTTGGGTCCACTGCGACATTCTCGGTCGTTTCACCCCAAATGTGAGTCGAGTTCGATTCCCGTGTGGCGTAGACTGACCCACTTGGGGCTAGCTGTTTCGAAAATTTCCGTTTTTTTAGTGAATTTTGTTCCACTGCGACCTTCTCGGTCGTTTCACTCCAAATGTGAATCGAGATCGATTCCCGTGTGGCGTAGATTGACCCTCTTGGGGCTTGCTGTTTCGAAAATTTCCGTTTTCTTAGTGAATTTTTGTCCACTGCGACATTCTCGGTCGTTTCACGCCAAATGTGAATCGAGTACGATTCCCGTATGGCGTGGATTGACCCACTTGATGCTGGCCGTTTCCAAAAATTTCCGTTTTTTCTTTTGGTGAATTTGGGTCCGTTGAGACCTTGTCGGGCGTCTCGCGCCAAACGTGAGTCGAGTTCGATTCTCGCGTTGCGTAGATTGACCCACTTGGGGCTGGCCGTTTCCAAAACTTTCTGTTTTTTTTTTAGTGAATTTTGTTCCACTGCGACCTTCTCGGCCGTTTCACCCCAAATGTGAGTCGAGTTCGATTCCCGTGTGGCGTGGATTGACCCACTTGGGGCTAGCTGTTTCGAAAATTTCCGTTTTTTTTAGTGAATTTTGGTCCACTGCGACCTTCTCGGGCGTTTCACCCCAAATGTGAATCGAGTTCGTTCCGTTTTTTTTTTGTGAATTTTGATCCACTGCGACATTCTCGGTCGTTTCACGCCAAATGTGAATCGAGTTCGATTCCCGTGTGGCGTAGACTGACCCACTTGGGGCTAGCTGTTTCGAAAATTTCCGTTTTTTTTAGTGAATTTTGGTCCACTGCGACCTTCTCGGCCGTTTCACGCCAAAGTGTGAGTCGAGTTCGTTCCGTTTTTTTTGTGAATTTTGGTCCACTGCGACCTTCTCGGTCGTTTCACCCCAAATGAGTCGAGTTCGATTCCGTGTGCGTAGACTGACCCACTTGGGGCTAGCTGTTTCGAAAATTTCCGTTTTTTTTAGTGAATTTTGGTCCACTGCGACCTTCTCGGTCGTTTCACTCCAAATGTGAGTCGAGTTCGATTCCCGTGTGGCGTAGATTGACCCTCTTGGGGCTAGCTGTTTCGAAAATTTCCGTTTTTTTAGTGAATTTTGGTCCACTGCGACCTTCTCGGTCGTTTCACGCCAAATGTGAATCGAGTCGATTCCCGTGTGGCGTAGATTGACCCTCTTGGGGCTTGCTGTTTCGAAAATTTCCGTTTTCTTAGTGAATTTTGTCCACTGCGACATTCTCGGTCGTTTCACGCCAAATGTGAATCGAGTACGATTCCCGTATGGCGTGGATTGACCCACTTGATGCTGGCCGTTTCCAAAAATTTCCGTTTTTTCTTTTGGTGAATTTGGGTCCGTTGAGACCTTGTCGGGCGTCTCGCGCCAAACGTGAGTCGAGTTCGATTCTCGCGTTGCGTAGATTGACCCACTTGGGGCTGGCCGTTTCCAAAACTTTCTGTTTTTTTTTAGTGAATTTTGTTCCACTGCGACCTTCTCGGCCGTTTCACCCCAAATGTGAGTCGAGTTCGATTCCCGTGTGGCGTGGATTGACCCACTTGGGGCTAGCTGTTTCGAAAATTTCCGTTTTTTTAGTGAATTTTGGTCCACTGCGACCTTCTCGGGCGTTTCACCCCAAATGTGAATCGAGTTCGTTCCGTTTTTTTTTTGTGAATTTTGATCCACTGCGACATTCTCGGTCGTTTCACGCCAAATGTGAATCGAGTTCGATTCCCGTGTGGCGTAGACTGACCCACTTGGGGCTAGCTGTTTCGAAAATTTCCGTTTTTTTTAGTGAATTTTGGTCCACTGCGACCTTCTCGGCCGTTTCACGCCAAGTGTGAGTCGAGTTCGTTCCGTTTTTTTTTGTGAATTTTGGTCCACTGCGACATTCTCGGTCGTTTCACCCCAAATATGAGTGGAGTTCGATTCTCGTGTGGCGTAGACTGACCCACTTGGGGCTAGCTGTTTCGAAAATTTCCGTTTTTTTAGTGAATTTTGGTCCACTGCGACCTTCTCGGTCGTTTCACTCCAAAAGTGAATCGAGTTCGATTCCCTTGTGGCGCAGATTGACCCTCTTGGGGCTTGCTGTTTCGAAAATTTCCGTTTTTTTTAGTGAATTTTGTCCACTGCGACATTCTCGGTCGTTTCACGCCAAATGTGAATCGAGTACGATTCCCGTATGGCGTGGATTGACCCACTTGATGCCGGCCGTTTCCAAAAATTTCCGTTTTTTCTTTTGGTGAATTTGGGTCCGTTGAGACCTTGTCGGGCGTCTCGCGCCAAACGTGAGTCGAGTTCGATTCCCGCGTCGCGCAGATTGACCCACTAGGGGCTGGCTGTTTCGAAAATTTCCGTTTCTTTTAGTGAACTTGGGTCCACTGCGACCTTGTCGGGCGTTTCGCTCCAAATGTGAGTCGAGTACGATTCCCGTGTGGCGTGGATTGACCCACTTGGGGCTAGCTGTTTCGAAAATTTCCGTTTTTTTAGTGAATTTTGGTCCACTGCGACCTTCTCGGCCGTTTCACGCCAAATGTGAGTCGAGTTCGTTCCGTTTTTTTTTTGTGAATTTTGGTCCACTGCGACCTTCTCGGTCGTTTCACTCCAAATGTGAATCGAGTTCGATTCCCGTGTGGCGTAGATTGACCCTCTTGGGGCTTGCTGTTTCGAAAATTTCCGTTTTTTTAGTGAATTTTGGTCCACTGCGACATTCTCGGTCGTTTCACGCCAAATGTGAATCGAGTACGATTCCCGTATGGCGTGGATTGACCCACTTGATGCCGGCCGTTTCCAAAAATTTCCGTTTTTTCTTTTGGTGAATTTGGTCCGTTGAGACCTTGTCGGGCGTCTCGCGCCAAACGTGAGTCGAGTTCGATTCCCGCGTGGCGTAGATTGACCCACTTGGGGCTAGCTGTTTCGAAAATTTCCGTTTTTTTAGTGAATTTTGGTCCACTGCGACCTTCTCGGGCGTTTCACGCCAAATGTGAGTCGAGTTCGATTCCCGTGTGGCGTAGATTGACCCACTTGGGGCTAGCTGTTTCGAAAATTTCCGTTTTTTTAGTGAATTTTGTCCACTGCGACCTTCTCGGCGTTTCACTCCAAATGTGAGTCGAGTTCGATTCCCGTGTGGCGTAGATTGACCCACTTGGGGCTTGCTGTTTCGAAAATTTCCGTTTTTTTTAGTGAATTTTGGTCCACTGCGACCTTCTCGGTCGTTTCACGCCAAATGTGAGTCGAGTTCGATTCCCGTGTGGCGTAGATTGACCCACTTGGGGCTAGCTGTTTCGAAAATTTCCGTTTTTTTTAGTGAATTTTGGTCCACTGCGACCTTCTCGGGCGTTTCACGCCAAATGTGAGTCGAGTTCGATTCCCGTGTGGCGTAGATTGACCCACTTGGGGCTGCTGTTTCGAAAATTTCCGTTTTTTTAGTGAATTTTGGTCCACTGCGACCTTCTCGGGCGTTTCACCCCAAATGTGAGTCGAGTTCGATTCCCGTGTGGCGTAGATTGACCCACTTGGGGCTAGCTGTTTCGAAAATTTCCGTTTTTTTTAGTGAATTTTGTCCACTGCGACCTTCTCGGTCGTTTCACTCCAAATGTGAGTCGAGTTCGATTCCCGTGTGGCGTAGATTGACCCACTTGGGGCTTGCTGTTTCGAAAATTTCCGTTTTTTTAGTGAATTTTGGTCCACTGCGACCTTCTCGGTCGTTTCACGCCAAATGTGAGTCGAGTACGATTCCGTATGGCGTGGATTGACCCACTTGGGGCTAGCTGTTTCAAAATTTCCGTTTTTTTTTGTGAATTTTGGTCCACTGCGACCTTCTCGGGCGTTTCACGCCAAATGTGAGTCGAGTTCGATTCCCGTGTGGCGTAGATTGACCCACTTGGGGCTGCTGTTTCGAAAATTTCCGTTTTTTTTAGTGAATTTTGGTCCACTGCGACCTTCTCGGGCGTTTCACTCCAAATGTGAGTCGAGTTCGATTCCCGTGTGGCGTAGATTGACCCACTTGGGGCTAGCTGTTTCGAAAATTTCCGTTTTTTTTAGTGAATTTTGGTCCACTGCGACCTTCTCGGGCGTTTCACGCCAAATGTGAGTCGAGTTCGATTCCCGTGTGGCGTGATTGACCCACTTGGGGCTAGCTGTTTCGAAAATTTCCGTTTTTTTTAGTGAATTTTGGTCCACTGCGACCTTCTCGGGCGTTTCACGCCAAATGTGAGTCGAGTTCGATTCCCGTGTGGCGTAGATTGACCCACTTGGGGCTAGCTGTTTCGAAAATTTCCGTTTTTTTAGTGAATTTTGGTCCACTGCGACCTTCTCGGGCGTTTCACCCCAAATGTGAGTCGAGTTCGATTCCCGTGTGGCGTAGATTGACCCACTTGGGGCTAGCTGTTTCGAAAATTTCCGTTTTTTTAGTGAATTTTGGTCCACTGCGACCTTCTCGGTCGTTTCACTCCAAATGTGAGTCGAGTTCGATTCCCGTGTGGCGTAGATTGACCCTCTTGGGGCTTGCTGTTTCGAAAATTTCCGTTTTTTTAGTGAATTTTGGTCCACTGCGACATTCTCGGTCGTTTCACGCCAAATGTGAATCGAGTACGATTCCCGTATGGCGTGGATTGACCCACTTGATGCTGGCCGTTTCCAAAAATTTCCGTTTTTTCTTTTGGTGAATTTGGGTCCGTTGAGACCTTGTCGGGCGTCTCGCGCCAAACGTGAGTCGAGTTCGATTCTCGCGTTGCGTAGATTGACCCACTTGGGGCTGGCCGTTTCCAAAACTTTCTGTTTTTTTTTTAGTGAATTTTGTTCCACTGCGACCTTCTCGGCCGTTTCACCCCAAATGTGAGTCGAGTTCGATTCCCGTGTGGCGTGGATTGACCCACTTGGGGCTAGCTGTTTCGAAAATTTCCGTTTTTTTAGTGAATTTTGGTCCACTGCGACCTTCTCGGGCGTTTCACCCCAAATGTGAATCGAGTTCGTTCCGTTTTTTTTTTGTGAATTTTGATCCACTGCGACATTCTCGGTCGTTTCACGCCAAATGTGAATCGAGTTCGATTCCCGTGTGGCGTAGACTGACCCACTTGGGGCTAGCTGTTTCGAAAATTTCCGTTTTTTTAGTGAATTTTGGTCCACTGCGACCTTCTCGGCCGTTTCACGCCAAGTGTGAGTCGAGTTCGTTCCGTTTTTTTTTGTGAATTTTGGTCCACTGCGACATTCTCGGTCGTTTCACCCCAAATATGAGTGGAGTTCGATTCTCGTGTGGCGTAGACTGACCCACTTGGGGCTAGCTGTTTCGAAAATTTCCGTTTTTTTAGTGAATTTTGGTCCACTGCGACCTTCTCGGTCGTTTCACTCCAAAAGTGAATCGAGTTCGATTCCCTTGTGGCGCGAGATTGACCCTCTTGGGGCTTGCTGTTTCGAAAATTTCCGTTTTTTTTAGTGAATTTTGGTCCACTGCGACATTCTCGGTCGTTTCACGCCAAATGTGAGTCGAGTACGATTCCCGTATGGCGTGGATTGACCCACTTGGATGCTGGCCGTTTCCCAAAATTTCCGTTTTTTTTTTGTGAATTTTGGTCCACTGCGACCTTCTCGGGCGTCTCACGCCCAAATGTGAGTCGAGTTCGATTCCCGTCGTGGCGTAGATTGACCCACTTGGGGCTGGCTGTTTCGAAAATTTCCGTTTTTTTTAGTGAATTTTGTTCCACTGCGACCTTCTCGGCCGTTTCACCCCAAATGTGAGTCGAGTTCGATTCCCGTGTGGCGTGGATTGACCCACTTGGGGCTAGCTGTTTCGAAAATTTCCGTTTTTTTTAGTGAATTTTGGTCCACTGCGACCTTCTCGGTCGTTTCACGCCAAATGTGAGTCGAGTCGATTCCCGTGTGGCGTGATTGACCCACTTGGGGCGCGTTTCAAAATTTCCGTTTTTTTTTTGTGAATTTTGGTCCACTGCGACCTTCTCGGCGTTTCACGCCCAAATGTGAGTCGAGTTCGATTCCCGTTGGCGTAGATTGACCCACTTGGGGCTGGCTGTTTACGAAAATTTCCGTTTTTTTTTAGTGAATTTTGGTCCACTGCGACCTTCTCGGCCGTTTCACCCCAAATGTGAGTCGAGTTCGATTCCCGTGTGGCGTGGATTGACCCACTTGGGGCTAGCTGTTTCGAAAATTTCCGTTTTTTTAGTGAATTTTGGTCCACTGCGACCTTCTCGGGCGTTTCACCCCAAATGTGAATCGAGTTCGTTCCGTTTTTTTTTTTGTGAATTTTGATCCACTGCGACATTCTCGGTCGTTTCACGCCAAATGTGAATCGAGTTCGATTCCCGTGTGGCGTAGACTGACCCACTTGGGGCTAGCTGTTTCGAAAATTTCCGTTTTTTTAGTGAATTTTGGTCCACTGCGACCTTCTCGGCCGTTTCACGCCAAGTGTGAGTCGAGTTCGTTCCGTTTTTTTTTGTGAATTTTGGTCCACTGCGACATTCTCGGTCGTTTCACCCCAAATATGAGTCGAGTTCGATTCCGTGTGGCGTAGACTGACCCACTTGGGGCTAGCTGTTTCGAAAATTTCCGTTTTTTTAGTGAATTTTGGTCCACTGCGACCTTCTCGGTCGTTTCACTCCAAATGTGAATCGAGTTCGATTCCCGTTGTGGCGTAGATTGACCCTCTTGGGCTTGCTGTTTCGAAAATTTCCGTTTTTTTTAGTGAATTTTGGTCCACTGCGACATTCTCGGTCGTTTCACGCCAAATGTGAATCGAGTACGATTCCCGTATGGCGTGGATTGACCCACTTGATGCTGGCCGTTTCCAAAAATTTCCGTTTTTTCTTTTGGTGAATTTGGGTCCGTTGAGACCTTGTCGGGCGTCTCGCGCCAAACGTGAGTCGAGTTCGATTCTCGCGTTGCGTAGATTGACCCACTTGGGGCTGGCCGTTTCCAAAACTTTCTGTTTTTTTTTTAGTGAATTTTGTTCCACTGCGACCTTCTCGGCCGTTTCACCCCAAATGTGAGTCGAGTTCGATTCCCGTGTGGCGTGGATTGACCCACTTGGGGCTAGCTGTTTCGAAAATTTCCGTTTTTTTAGTGAATTTTGGTCCACTGCGACCTTCTCGGGCGTTTCACCCCAATGTGAATCGAGTTCGTTCCGTTTTTTTTTTGTGAATTTTGATCCACTGCGACATTCTCGGTCGTTTCACCGCCAAATGTGAGTCGAGTTCGATTCCCGTGTGGCGTAGACTGACCCACTTGGGGCTAGCTGTTTCGAAAATTTCCGTTTTTTTTAGTGAATTTTGGTCCACTGCGACCTTCTCGGCCGTTTCACGCCAAGTGTGAGTCGAGTTCGTTCCGTTTTTTTTTGTGAATTTTGGTCCACTGCGACATTCTCGGTCGTTTCACCCCAAATATGAGTGGAGTTCGATTCTCGTGTGGCGTAGACTGACCCACTTGGGGCTAGCTGTTTCGAAAATTTCCGTTTTTTTAGTGAATTTTGGTCCACTGCGACCTTCTCGGTCGTTTCACTCCAAATGTGAGTCGAGTTCGATTCCCTTGTGGCGTAGACTGACCCACTTGGGGCTAGCTGTTTCGAAAATTTCCGTTTTTTTAGTGAATTTTGTTCCACTGCGACCTTCTCGGTCGTTTCACTCCAAATGTGAATCGAGATCGATTCCCGTGTGGCGTAGATTGACCCTCTTGGGGCTTGCTGTTTCGAAAATTTCCGTTTTTCTTAGTGAATTTTTGTCCACTGCGACATTCTCGGTCGTTTCACGCCAAATGTGAATCGAGTACGATTCCCGTATGGCGTGGATTGACCCACTTGATGCCGGCCGTTTCCAAAAATTTCCGTTTTTTCTTTTGGTGAATTTGGGTCCGTTGAGACCTTGTCGGGCGTCTCGCGCCAAACGTGAGTCGAGTTCGATTCCCGCGTCGCGCAGATTGACCCACTAGGGGCTGGCTGTTTCGAAAATTTCCGTTTCTTTCAGTGAACTTGGGTCCACTGCGACCTTGTCGGGCGTCTCGCTCCAAATGTGAGTCGAGTACGATTCCCGTGTGGCGTGGATTGACCCACTTGGGGCTAGCTGTTTCGAAAATTTCCGTTTTTTTTAGTGAATTTTGGTCCACTGCGACCTTCTCGGCCGTTTCACGCCAAATGTGAGTCGAGTTCGTTCCGTTTTTTTTTTGTGAATTTTGGTCCACTGCGACCTTCTCGGTCGTTTCACTCCAAAAGTGAATCGAGTTCGATTCCCTTGTGGCGCAGATTGACCCTCTTGGGGCTTGCTGTTTCGAAAATTTCCGTTTTTTTTAGTGAATTTTGGTCCACTGCGACATTCTCGGTCGTTTCACGCCAAATGTGAATCGAGTACGATTCCCGTATGGCGTGGATTGACCCTCTTGATGCCGGCCGTTTCCAAAAATTTCCGTTTTTTCTTTTGGTGAATTTGGGTCCGTTGAGACCTTGTCGGGCGTCTCGCGCCAAACGTGAGTCGAGTTCGATTCCCGCGTCGCGCAGATTGACCCACTAGGGGCTGGCTGTTTCGAAAATTTCCGATTCTTTTAGTGAACTTGGGTCCACTGCGACATTCTCGGTCGTTTCACCCCAAATGTGAGTCGAGTTCGATTCCCGTGTGGCGTAGACTGACCCACTTGGGGCTAGCTGTTTCGAAAATTTCCGTTTTTTTAGTGAATTTTGTTCCACTGCGACCTTCTCGGTCGTTTCACTCCAAATGTGAATCGAGATCGATTCCCGTGTGGCGTAGATTGACCCTCTTGGGGCTTGCTGTTTCGAAAATTTCCGTTTTCTTAGTGAATTTTTGTCCACTGCGACATTCTCGGTCGTTTCACGCCAAATGTGAATCGAGTACGATTCCCGTATGGCGTGGATTGACCCACTTGATGCTGGCCGTTTCCAAAAATTTCCGTTTTTTCTTTTGGTGAATTTGGGTCCGTTGAGACCTTGTCGGGCGTCTCGCGCCAAACGTGAGTCGAGTTCGATTCCCGCGTTGCGTAGATTGACCCACTTGGGGCTGGCCGTTTCCAAAACTTTCTGTTTTTTTTTTAGTGAATTTTGTTCCACTGCGACCTTCTCGGCCGTTTCACCCCAAATGTGAGTCGAGTTCGATTCCCGTGTGGCGTAGATTGACCCACTTGGGGCTAGCTGTTTCGAAAATTTCCGTTTTTTTAGTGAATTTTGTTCCACTGCGACCTTCTCGGCCGTTTCACCCCAAATGTGAGTCGAGTCGATTCCCGTGTGGCGTGATTGACCCACTTGGGCTAGCTGTTTCGAAATTTCCGTTTTTTTAGTGAATTTTGGTCCACTGCGACCTTCTCGGCGTTTCACGCCAAATGTGAGTCGAGTTCGTTCCGTTTTTTTTTTGTGAATTTTGATCCACTGCGACCTTCTCGGCCGTTTCACCCCAAATGTGAGTCGAGTTCGTTCCGTTTTTTTTTTGTGAATTTTGGTCCACTGCGACATTCTCGGTCGTTTCACGCCAAATGTGAGTCGAGTTCGATTCCCGTATGGCGTAGATTGACCCACTTGGGGCTGGCTGTTTCGAAAATTTCCGTTTTTTTTAGTGAATTTTGGTCCACTGCGACCTTCTCGGCCGTTTCACCCCAAATGTGAGTCGAGTTCGATTCCCGTGTGGCGTGGATTGACCCACTTGGGGCTAGCTGTTTCGAAAATTTCCGTTTTTTTTAGTGAATTTTGGTCCACTGCGACCTTCTCGGCCGTTTCACGCCAAATGTGAGTCGAGTTCGATTCCGTTGGCGTGGATTGACCCACTTGGGCTAGCGTTTCGAAATTTCCGTTTTTTTAGTGAATTTTGGTCCACTGCGACCTTCTCGGCGTTTCACCCCAATGTGATCGAGTTCGTTCCGTTTTTTTTTTGTGAATTTTGATCCACTGCGACATTCTCGGTCGTTTCACGCCAAATGTGAATCGAGTTCGATTCCCGTGTGGCGTAGATTGACCCACTTGGGGCTAGCTGTTTCGAAAATTTCCGTTTTTTTTTGGTGAATTTGGTCCACTGCGACCTTCTCGGCCGTTTCACGCCAAGTGTGAGTCGAGTTCGTTCCGTTTTTTTTTGTGAATTTTGGTCCACTGCGACATTCTCGGTCGTTTCACCCCAAATGTGAGTCGAGTTCGATTCCGTGTGGCGTAGACTGACCCACTTGGGGCTAGCTGTTTCGAAAATTTCCGTTTTTTTAGTGAATTTTGTTCCACTGCGACCTTCTCGGTCGTTTCACTCCAAATGTGAATCGAGATCGATTCCCGTGTGGCGTAGATTGACCCTCTTGGGGCTTGCTGTTTCGAAAATTTCCGTTTTCTTAGTGAATTTTTGTCCACTGCGACATTCTCGGTCGTTTCACGCCAAATGTGAATCGAGTACGATTCCCGTATGGCGTGGATTGACCCACTTGATGCTGGCCGTTTCCAAAAATTTCCGTTTTTTCTTTTGGTGAATTTGGGTCCGTTGAGACCTTGTCGGGCGTCTCGCGCCAAACGTGAGTCGAGTTCGATTCCCGCGTCGCGTAGATTGACCCACTTGGGGCTGGCTGTTTCGAAAATTTCCGTTTTTTTTAGTGAACTTTGGTCCACTGCGACCTTCTCGGGCGTTTCGCCCCAAATGTGAGTCGAGTTCGATTCCCGTGTGGCGTGGATTGACCCACTTGGGCTAGCTGTTTCGAAAATTTCCGTTTTTTTTTAGTGAATTTTGGTCCACTGCGACCTTCTCGGCCGTTTCACGCCAAGTGTGAGTCGAGTTCGTTCCGTTTTTTTTTGTGAATTTTGGTCCACTGCGACATTCTCGGTCGTTTCACCCCAAATATGAGTGGAGTTCGATTCTCGTGTGGCGTAGACTGACCCACTTGGGGCTAGCTGTTTCGAAAATTTCCGTTTTTTTAGTGAATTTTGGTCCACTGCGACCTTCTCGGTCGTTTCACTCCAAAAGTGAATCGAGTTCGATTCCCTTGTGGCGCAGATTGACCCTCTTGGGGCTTGCTGTTTCGAAAATTTCCGTTTTTTTTAGTGAATTTTGGTCCACTGCGACATTCTCGGTCGTTTCACGCCAAATGTGAATCGAGTACGATTCCCGTATGGCGTGGATTGACCCACTTGATGCTGGCCGTTTCCAAAAATTTCCGTTTTTTCTTTTGGTGAATTTGGGTCCGTTGAGACCTTGTCGGGCGTCTCGCGCCAAACGTGAGTCGAGTTCGATTCCCGCGTTGCGTAGATTGACCCACTTGGGGCTGGCTGTTTCGAAAATTTCCGATTCTTTTTAGTGAACTTTGGTCCACTGCGACCTTCTCGGTCGTTTCACCCCAAATGTGAGTCGAGTTCGATTCCCGTGTGGCGTGGATTGACCCACTTGGGGCTAGCTGTTTCGAAAATTTCCGTTTTTTTAGTGAATTTTGTTCCACTGCGACCTTCTCGGCCGTTTCACCCCAAATGTGAGTCGAGCTCGATTCCCGTGTGGCGTGGATTGACCCACTTGGAGCTGCTGTTTCGAAAATTTCCGTTTTTTTTAGTGAATTTTGGTCCACTGCGACCTTCTCGGCCGTTTCACCCCAAATGTGAGTCGAGTTCGATTCCCGTGTGGCGTGGATTGACCCACTTGGGGCTAGCTGTTTCGAAAATTTCCGTTTTTTTAGTGAATTTTGGTCCACTGCGACCTTCTCGGCCGTTTCACGCCAAATGTGAGTCGAGTTCGTTCCGTTTTTTTTTGTGAATTTTGATCCACTGCGACCTTCTCGGCCGTTTCACCCCAAATGTGATCGAGTTCGTTCCGTTTTTTTTTGTGAATTTTGGTCCACTGCGACCTTCTCGGTCGTTTCACCCCAAATGTGAGTCGAGTTCGATTCCCGTATGGCGTAGATTGACCCACTTGGGGCTTGCTGTTTCGAAAATTTCCGTTTTTTTAGCGAATTTTGTTCCACTGCGACCTTCTCGGTCGTTTTCACGCCAAATGTGAATCGAGTACGATTCCCGTATGGCGTGGATTGACCCACTTGATGCCGGCCGTTTCCAAAAATTTCCGTTTTTTCTTTTGGTGAATTTGGGTCCGTTGAGACCTTGTCGGGCGTCTCGCGCCAAACGTGAGTCGAGTTCGATTCCCGCGTCGCGCAGATTGACCCACTAGGGGCTGGCTGTTTCGAAAATTTCCGTTTCTTTCAGTGAACTTGGGTCCACTGCGACCTTGTCGGGCGTCTCGCTCCAAATGTGAGTCGAGTACGATTCCCGTGTGGCGTGGATTGACCCACTTGGGGCTAGCTGTTTCGAAAATTTCCGTTTTTTTTAGTGAATTTTGGTCCACTGCGACCTTCTCGGCCGTTTCACGCCAAATGTGAGTCGAGTTCGTTCCGTTTTTTTTTTGTGAATTTTGGTCCACTGCGACCTTCTCGGTCGTTTCACTCCAAAAGTGAATCGAGTTCGATTCCCTTGTGGCGCAGATTGACTCTCTTGGGGCTTGCTGTTTCGAAAATTTCCGTTTTTTTTAGTGAATTTTGGTCCACTGCGACATTCTCGGTCGTTTCACGCCAAATGTGAATCGAGTACGATTCCCGTATGGCGTGGATTGACCCTCTTGATGCCGGCCGTTTCCAAAAATTTCCGTTTTTTCTTTTGGTGAATTTGGGTCCGTTGAGACCTTGTCGGGCGTCTCGCGCCAAACGTGAGTCGAGTTCGATTCCCGCGTCGCGCAGATTGACCCACTAGGGGCTGGCTGTTTCGAAAATTTCCGATTCTTTTAGTGAACTTGGGTCCACTGCGACATTCTCGGTCGTTTCACCCCAAATGTGAGTCGAGTTCGATTCCCGTGTGGCGTAGACTGACCCACTTGGGGCTAGCTGTTTCGAAAATTTCCGTTTTTTTAGTGAATTTTGTTCCACTGCGACCTTCTCGGTCGTTTCACTCCAAATGTGAATCGAGATCGATTCCCGTGTGGCGTAGATTGACCCTCTTGGGGCTTGCTGTTTCGAAAATTTCCGTTTTCTTAGTGAATTTTTGTCCACTGCGACATTCTCGGTCGTTTCACGCCAAATGTGAATCGAGTACGATTCCCGTATGGCGTGGATTGACCCACTTGATGCTGGCCGTTTCCAAAAATTTCCGTTTTTTCTTTTGGTGAATTTGGGTCCGTTGAGACCTTGTCGGGCGTCTCGCGCCAAACGTGAGTCGAGTTCGATTCTCGCGTTGCGTAGATTGACCCACTTGGGGCTGGCCGTTTCCAAAACTTTCTGTTTTTTTTTTAGTGAATTTTGTTCCACTGCGACCTTCTCGGCCGTTTCACCCCAAATGTGAGTCGAGTTCGATTCCCGTGTGGCGTGGATTGACCCACTTGGGGCTAGCTGTTTCGAAAATTTCCGTTTTTTTTAGTGAATTTTGGTCCACTGCGACCTTCTCGGGCGTTTCACCCCAAATGTGAATCGAGTTCGTTCCGTTTTTTTTTTTGTGAATTTTGATCCACTGCGACATTCTCGGTCGTTTCACGCCAAATGTGAATCGAGTTCGATTCCCGTGTGGCGTAGACTGACCCACTTGGGGCTAGCTGTTTCGAAAATTTCCGTTTTTTTTAGTGAATTTTGGTCCACTGCGACCTTCTCGGCCGTTTCACGCCAAGTGTGAGTCGAGTTCGTTCCGTTTTTTTTTGTGAATTTTGGTCCACTGCGACATTCTCGGTCGTTTCACCCCAAATATGAGTGGAGTTCGATTCTCGTGTGGCGTAGACTGACCCACTTGGGGCTAGCTGTTTCGAAAATTTCCGTTTTTTTTAGTGAATTTTGGTCCACTGCGACCTTCTCGGTCGTTTCACTCCAAAAGTGAATCGAGTTCGATTCCCTTGTGGCGCAGATTGACCCTCTTGGGGCTTGCTGTTTCGAAAATTTCCGTTTTTTTTAGTGAATTTTGGTCCACTGCGACATTCTCGGTCGTTTCACGCCAAATGTGAATCGAGATCGATTCCCGTGTGGCGTAGATTGACCCTCTTGGGGCTTGCTGTTTCGAAAATTTCCGTTTTCTTAGTGAATTTTTGTCCACTGCGACATTCTCGGTCGTTTCACGCCAAATGTGAATCGAGTACGATTCCCGTATGGCGTGGATTGACCCACTTGATGCTGGCCGTTTCCAAAAATTTCCGTTTTTTCTTTTGGTGAATTTGGGTCCGTTGAGACCTTGTCGGGCGTCTCGCGCCAAACGTGAGTCGAGTTCGATTCTCGCGTTGCGTAGATTGACCCACTTGGGGCTGGCCGTTTCCAAAACTTTCTGTTTTTTTTTTAGTGAATTTTGTTCCACTGCGACCTTCTCGGCCGTTTCACCCCAAATGTGAGTCGAGTTCGATTCCCGTGTGGCGTGGATTGACCCACTTGGGGCTAGCTGTTTCGAAAATTTCCGTTTTTTTAGTGAATTTTGGTCCACTGCGACCTTCTCGGGCGTTTCACCCCAAATGTGAATCGAGTTCGTTCCGTTTTTTTTTTGTGAATTTTGATCCACTGCGACATTCTCGGTCGTTTCACGCCAAATGTGAATCGAGTTCGATTCCCGTGTGGCGTAGACTGACCCACTTGGGGCTAGCTGTTTCGAAAATTTCCGTTTTTTTAGTGAATTTTGGTCCACTGCGACCTTCTCGGCCGTTTCACGCCAAGTGTGAGTCGAGTTCGTTCCGTTTTTTTTTGTGAATTTTGGTCCACTGCGACATTCTCGGTCGTTTCACCCCAAATATGAGTGGAGTTCGATTCTCGTGTGGCGTAGACTGACCCACTTGGGGCTAGCTGTTTCGAAAATTTCCGTTTTTTTAGTGAATTTTGGTCCACTGCGACCTTCTCGGTCGTTTCACTCCAAAAGTGAATCGAGTTCGATTCCCTTGTGGCGCAGATTGACCCTCTTGGGGCTTGCTGTTACGAAAATTTCCGTTTTTTTTAGTGAATTTTGTTCCACTGCGACCTTCTCGGTCGTTTCACGCCAAATGTGAATCGAGTACGATTCCCGTATGGCGTGGATTGACCCTCTTGATGCCGGCCGTTTCCAAAAATTTCCGTTTTTTCTTTTGGTGAATTTGGGTCCGTTGAGACCTTGTCGGGCGTCTCGCGCCAAACGTGAGTCGAGTTCGATTCCCGCGTCGCGCAGATTGACCCACTAGGGGCTGGCTGTTTCGAAAATTTCCGTTTCTTTCAGTGAACTTGGGTCCACTGCGACCTTGTCGGGCGTCTCGCTCCAAATGTGAGTCGAGTACGATTCCCGTGTGGCGTGGATTGACCCACTTGGGGCTAGCTGTTTCGAAAATTTCCGTTTTTTTTAGTGAATTTTGGTCCACTGCGACCTTCTCGGCCGTTTCACGCCAAATGTGAGTCGAGTTCGTTCCGTTTTTTTTTTGTGAATTTTGGTCCACTGCGACCTTCTCGGTCGTTTCACTCCAAAAGTGAATCGAGTTCGATTCCCTTGTGGCGCAGATTGACTCTCTTGGGGCTTGCTGTTTCGAAAATTTCCGTTTTTTTTAGTGAATTTTGGTCCACTGCGACATTCTCGGTCGTTTCACGCCAAATGTGAATCGAGTACGATTCCCGTATGGCGTGGATTGACCCTCTTGATGCCGGCCGTTTCCAAAAATTTCCGTTTTTTCTTTTGGTGAATTTGGGTCCGTTGAGACCTTGTCGGGCGTCTCGCGCCAAACGTGAGTCGAGTTCGATTCCCGCGTGGCGTGGATTGACCCACTTGGGGCTAGCTGTTTCGAAAATTTCCGTTTTTTTAGTGAATTTTGGTCCACTGCGACCTTCTCGGTCGTTTCACTCCAAATGTGAATCGAGATCGATTCCCGTGTGGCGTAGATTGACCCTCTTGGGGCTTGCTGTTTCGAAAATTTCCGTTTTCTTAGTGAATTTTTGTCCACTGCGACATTCTCGGTCGTTTCACGCCAAATGTGAATCGAGTACGATTCCCGTATGGCGTGGATTGACCCACTTGATGCTGGCCGTTTCCAAAATTTCCGTTTTTCTTTTGGTGAATTTGGGTCCGTTGAGACCTTGTCGGGCGTCTCGCGCCAAACGTGAGTCGAGTTCGATTCTCGCGTTGGCGTAGATTGACCCACTTGGGGCTAGCTGTTTCGAAAATTTCCGTTTTTTTAGTGAATTTTGGTCCACTGCGACCTTCTCGGGCGTTTCACTCCAAATGTGAGTCGAGTTCGATTCCCGTGTGGCGTAGATTGACCCACTTGGGGCTGGCTGTTTCGAAAATTTCCGTTTTTTTAGTGAACTTTGGTCCACTGCGACATTCTCGGTCGTTTCACCCCAAATGTGAGTCGAGTTCGATTCCCGTGTGGCGTAGACTGACCCACTTGGGGCTAGCTGTTTCGAAAATTTCCGTTTTTTAGTGAATTTTGTCCACTGCGACCTTCTCGGTCGTTTCACTCCAAATGTGAATCGAGTTCGATTCCCGTGTGGCGTAGATTGACCCTCTTGGGGCTTGCTGTTTCGAAAATTTCCGTTTTTCTTAGTGAATTTTGGTCCACTGCGACCTTCTCGGTCGTTTCACGCCAAATGTGAGTCGAGTACGATTCCCGTATGGCGTGGATTGACCCACTTGATGCTGGCCGTTTCCAAAATTTCCGTTTTTTTTTGGTGAATTTTGGTCCGCTGCGACCTTGTCGGGCGTTTCACGCCAAACGTGAGTCGAGTTCGATTCCCGTGTGGCGTAGATTGACCCACTTGGGGCTGGCTGTTTCGAAAATTTCCGTTTTTTTAGTGAATTTTGGTCCACTGCGACCTTCTCGGTCGTTTCACTCCAAATGTGAGTCGAGTTCGATTCCCGTGTGGCGTAGATTGACCCACTTGGGGCTAGCTGTTTCGAAAATTTCCGTTTTTTTTAGTGAATTTTGTTCCACTGCGACCTTCTCGGTCGTTTCACGCCAAATGTGATCGAGTTCGATTCCCGTGTGGCGTAGATTGACCCTCTTGGGGCTTGCTGTTTCGAAAATTTCCGTTTTTTTAGTGAATTTTGGTCCACTGCGACCTTCTCGGGCGTTTCACGCCAAATGTGAGTCGAGTTCGATTCCCGTGTGGCGTAGATTGACCCACTTGGGGCTGCTGTTTCGAAAATTTCCGTTTCTTTTAGTGAACTTGGGTCCACTGCGACATTCTCGGTCGTTTCACCCCAAATGTGAGTCGAGTTCGATTCCCGTGTGGCGTAGACTGACCCACTTGGGGCTAGCTGTTTCGAAAATTTCCGTTTTTTTAGTGAATTTTGTTCCACTGCGACCTTCTCGGTCGTTTCACTCCAAATGTGAATCGAGATCGATTCCCGTGTGGCGTAGATTGACCCTCTTGGGGCTTGCTGTTTCGAAAATTTCCGTTTTTCTTAGTGAATTTTTGTCCACTGCGACATTCTCGGTCGTTTCACGCCAAATGTGAATCGAGTACGATTCCCGTATGGCGTGGATTGACCCACTTGATGCTGGCCGTTTCCAAAAATTTCCGTTTTTTCTTTTGGTGAATTTGGGTCCGTTGAGACCTTGTCGGGCGTCTCGCGCCAAACGTGAGTCGAGTTCGATTCTCGCGTTGCGTAGATTGACCCACTTGGGGCTGGCCGTTTCCAAAACTTTCTGTTTTTTTTTTAGTGAATTTTGTTCCACTGCGACCTTCTCGGCCGTTTCACCCCAAATGTGAGTCGAGTTCGATTCCCGTGTGGCGTGGATTGACCCACTTGGGGCTAGCTGTTTCGAAAATTTCCGTTTTTTTAGTGAATTTTGGTCCACTGCGACCTTCTCGGGCGTTTCACCCCAAATGTGAATCGAGTTCGTTCCGTTTTTTTTTTTGTGAATTTTGATCCACTGCGACATTCTCGGTCGTTTCACGCCAAATGTGAATCGAGTTCGATTCCCGTGTGGCGTAGACTGACCCACTTGGGGCTAGCTGTTTCGAAAATTTCCGTTTTTTTAGTGAATTTTGGTCCACTGCGACCTTCTCGGCCGTTTCACGCCAAGTGTGAGTCGAGTTCGTTCCGTTTTTTTTTGTGAATTTTGGTCCACTGCGACATTCTCGGTCGTTTCACCCCAAATATGAGTGGAGTTCGATTCTCGTGTGGCGTAGACTGACCCACTTGGGGCTAGCTGTTTCGAAAATTTCCGTTTTTTTTAGTGAATTTTGGTCCACTGCGACCTTCTCGGTCGTTTCACTCCAAAAGTGAATCGAGTTCGATTCCCTTGTGGCGCAGATTGACCCTCTTGGGGCTTGCTGTTTCGAAAATTTCCGTTTTTTTTAGTGAATTTTGGTCCACTGCGACATTCTCGGTCGTTTCACGCCAAATGTGAATCGAGTACGATTCCCGTATGGCGTGGATTGACCCTCTTGATGCCGGCCGTTTCCAAAATTTCCGTTTTTTCTTTTGGTGAATTTGGGTCCGTTGAGACCTTGTCGGGCGTCTCGCGCCAAACGTGAGTCGAGTTCGATTCCCGCGTCGCGCAGATTGACCCACTAGGGGCTGGCTGTTTCGAAAATTTCCGATTCTTTTAGTGAACTTGGGTCCACTGCGACATTCTCGGTCGTTTCACCCCAAATGTGAGTCGAGTTCGATTCCCGTGTGGCGTAGACTGACCCACTTGGGGCTAGCTGTTTCGAAAATTTCCGTTTTTTTAGTGAATTTTGTTCCACTGCGACCTTCTCGGTCGTTTCACTCCAAATGTGAATCGAGATCGATTCCCGTGTGGCGTAGATTGACCCTCTTGGGGCTTGCTGTTTCGAAAATTTCCGTTTTTCTTAGTGAATTTTTGTCCACTGCGACATTCTCGGTCGTTTCACGCCAAATGTGAATCGAGTACGATTCCCGTATGGCGTGGATTGACCCACTTGATGCTGGCCGTTTCCAAAAATTTCCGTTTTTTTCTTTTGGTGAATTTGGGTCCGTTGAGACCTTGTCGGGCGTCTCGCGCCAAACGTGAGTCGAGTTCGATTCTCGCGTTGCGTAGATTGACCCACTTGGGGCTGGCCGTTTCCAAAACTTTCTGTTTTTTTTTTAGTGAATTTTGTTCCACTGCGACCTTCTCGGCCGTTTCACCCCAAATGTGAGTCGAGTTCGATTCCCGTGTGGCGTGGATTGACCCACTTGGGGCTAGCTGTTTCGAAAATTTCCGTTTTTTTAGTGAATTTTGGTCCACTGCGACCTTCTCGGGCGTTTCACCCCAAATGTGAATCGAGTTCGTTCCGTTTTTTTTTTGTGAATTTTGATCCACTGCGACATTCTCGGTCGTTTCACGCCAAATGTGAATCGAGTTCGATTCCCGTGTGGCGTAGACTGACCCACTTGGGGCTAGCTGTTTCGAAAATTTCCGTTTTTTTTAGTGAATTTTGGTCCACTGCGACCTTCTCGGCCGTTTCACGCCAAGTGTGAGTCGAGTTCGTTCCGTTTTTTTTTTGTGAATTTTGGTCCACTGCGACATTCTCGGTCGTTTCACCCCAAATATGAGTGGAGTTCGATTCTCGTGTGGCGTAGACTGACCCACTTGGGGCTAGCTGTTTCGAAAATTTCCGTTTTTTTTAGTGAATTTTGGTCCACTGCGACCTTCTCGGTCGTTTCACTCCAAAAGTGAATCGAGTTCGATTCCCTTGTGGCGCAGATTGACCCTCTTGGGGCTTGCTGTTTCGAAAATTTCCGTTTTTTTAGTGAATTTTGGTCCACTGCGACCTTCTCGGCCGTTTCACGCCAAATGTGATCGAGTCGATTCCGTTCGTTCTCGCTTTTTTTTTTTTTGTGAATTTTGATCCACTGCGACCTTCTCGGCCGTTTCACCCCAAATGTGAGTCGAGTTCGTTCCGTTTTGCGTGATTGATCCACTGCGACTTCTCGGCCGTTTCCAAAATTGTCCGTTTTTTTTTTTGTGAATTTTGGTCCACTGCGACATTCTCGGTCGTTTCACCCCAAATGTGAGTCGAGTTCGATTCCCGTATGGCGTAGATTGACCCACTTGGGGCTTGCTGTTACGAAAATTTCCGTTTTTTTTAGCGAATTTTGTTCCACTGCGACCTTCTCGGCCGTTTCACCCCAAATGTGAGTCGAGCTCGATTCCCGTGTGGCGTGGATTGACCCACTTGGAGCTAGCTGTTTCGAAAATTTCCGTTTTTTTAGTGAATTTTGGTCCACTGCGACCTTCTCGGCCGTTTCACGCCAAATGTGAGTCGAGTTCGTTCCGTTTTTTTTTTGTGAATTTTGATCCACTGCGACCTTCTCGGCCGTTTCACCCCAAATGTGAGTCGAGTTCGTTCCGTTTTTTTTTTGTGAATTTTGGTCCACTGCGACCTTCTCGGTCGTTTCACCCCAAATGTGAGTCGAGTTCGATTCCCGTATGGCGTAGATTGACCCACTTGGGGCTTGCTGTTTCGAAAATTTCCGTTTTTTAGCGAATTTTGTTCCACTGCGACCTTCTCGGTCGTTTCACGCCAAATGTGAATCGAGTACGATTCCCGTATGGCGTGGATTGACCCACTTGATGCCGGCCGTTTCCAAAAATTTCCGTTTTTTCTTTTGGTGAATTTGGGTCCGTTGAGACCTTGTCGGGCGTCTCGCGCCAAACGTGAGTCGAGTTCGATTCCCGCGTCGCGCAGATTGACCCACTAGGGGCTGGCTGTTTCGAAAATTTCCGTTTCTTTCAGTGAACTTGGGTCCACTGCGACCTTGTCGGGCGTCTCGCTCCAAATGTGAGTCGAGTACGATTCCCGTGTGGCGTGGATTGACCCACTTGGGGCTAGCTGTTTCGAAAATTTCCGTTTTTTTTAGTGAATTTTGGTCCACTGCGACCTTCTCGGCCGTTTCACGCCAAATGTGAGTCGAGTTCGTTCCGTTTTTTTTTTGTGAATTTTGGTCCACTGCGACCTTCTCGGTCGTTTCACTCCAAAAGTGAATCGAGTTCGATTCCCTTGTGGCGCAGATTGACTCTCTTGGGGCTTGCTGTTTCGAAAATTTCCGTTTTTTTTAGTGAATTTTGGTCCACTGCGACATTCTCGGTCGTTTCACGCCAAATGTGAATCGAGTACGATTCCCGTATGGCGTGGATTGACCCTCTTGATGCCGGCCGTTTCCAAAAATTTCCGTTTTTTCTTTTGGTGAATTTGGGTCCGTTGAGACCTTGTCGGGCGTCTCGCGCCAAACGTGAGTCGAGTTCGATTCCCGCGTCGCGCAGATTGACCCACTAGGGGCTGGCTGTTTCGAAAATTTCCGATTCTTTTAGTGAACTTGGGTCCACTGCGACATTCTCGGTCGTTTCACCCCAAATGTGAGTCGAGTTCGATTCCCGTGTGGCGTAGACTGACCCACTTGGGGCTAGCTGTTTCGAAAATTTCCGTTTTTTTAGTGAATTTTGTTCCACTGCGACCTTCTCGGTCGTTTCACTCCAAATGTGAATCGAGATCGATTCCCGTGTGGCGTAGATTGACCCTCTTGGGGCTTGCTGTTTCGAAAATTTCCGTTTTCTTAGTGAATTTTTGTCCACTGCGACATTCTCGGTCGTTTCACGCCAAATGTGAATCGAGTACGATTCCCGTATGGCGTGGATTGACCCACTTGATGCTGGCCGTTTCCAAAAATTTCCGTTTTTTCTTTTGGTGAATTTGGGTCCGTTGAGACCTTGTCGGGCGTCTCGCGCCAAACGTGAGTCGAGTTCGATTCTCGCGTTGCGTAGATTGACCCACTTGGGGCTGGCCGTTTCCAAAACTTTCTGTTTTTTTTTTAGTGAATTTTGTTCCACTGCGACCTTCTCGGCCGTTTCACCCCAAATGTGAGTCGAGTTCGATTCCCGTGTGGCGTGGATTGACCCACTTGGGGCTAGCTGTTTCGAAAATTTCCGTTTTTTTAGTGAATTTTGGTCCACTGCGACCTTCTCGGGCGTTTCACCCCAAATGTGAATCGAGTTCGTTCCGTTTTTTTTTTTGTGAATTTTGATCCACTGCGACATTCTCGGTCGTTTCACGCCAAATGTGAATCGAGTTCGATTCCCGTGTGGCGTAGACTGACCCACTTGGGGCTAGCTGTTTCGAAAATTTCCGTTTTTTTAGTGAATTTTGGTCCACTGCGACCTTCTCGGCCGTTTCACGCCAAGTGTGAGTCGAGTTCGTTCCGTTTTTTTTTGTGAATTTTGGTCCACTGCGACATTCTCGGTCGTTTCACCCCAAATATGAGTGGAGTTCGATTCTCGTGTGGCGTAGACTGACCCACTTGGGGCTAGCTGTTTCGAAAATTTCCGTTTTTTTAGTGAATTTTGGTCCACTGCGACCTTCTCGGTCGTTTCACTCCAAAAGTGAATCGAGTTCGATTCCCTTGTGGCGCAGATTGACCCTCTTGGGGCTTGCTGTTTCGAAAATTTCCGTTTTTTTTAGTGAATTTTGGTCCACTGCGACATTCTCGGTCGTTTCACGCCAAATGTGAATCGAGTACGATTCCCGTATGGCGTGGATTGACCCACTTGATGCTGGCCGTTTCCAAAATTTCCGTTTTTTCTTTGGTGAATTTGGGTCCGTTGAGACCTTGTCGGGCGTCTCGCGCCAAACGTGAGTCGAGTTCGATTCCCGCGTTGCGTAGATTGACCCACTTGGGGCTGGCCGTTTCCAAAACTTTCTGTTTTTTTTTTAGTGAATTTTGTTCCACTGCGACCTTCTCGGCCGTTTCACCCCAAATGTGAGTCGAGTTCGATTCCCGTGTGGCGTGGATTGACCCACTTGGGGCTAGCTGTTTCGAAAATTTCCGTTTTTTTAGTGAATTTTGTTCCACTGCGACCTTCTCGGCCGTTTCACCCCAAATGTGAGTCGAGTTCGATTCCCGTGTGGCGTAGATTGACCCACTTGGGGCTTGCTGTTACGAAAATTTCCGTTTTTTTAGTGAATTTTGTCCACTGCGACCTTCTCGGCCGTTTCACCCCAAATGTGAGTCGAGTTCGATTCCCGTGTGGCGTGATTGACCCACTTGGGCTTGCTGTTCGAAAATTTCCGTTTTTTTAGTGAATTTTGGTCCACTGCGACCTTCTCGGCCGTTTCACCCCAAATGTGAGTCGAGTTCGATTCCCGTGTGGCGTGGATTGACCCACTTGGGGCTAGCTGTTTCGAAAATTTCCGTTTTTTTTAGTGAATTTTGGTCCACTGCGACCTTCTCGGCCGTTTCACGCCAAATGTGAGTCGAGTTCGTTCCGTTTTTTTTTTGTGAATTTTGATCCACTGCGACCTTCTCGGCCGTTTCACCCCAAATGTGAGTCGAGTTCGTTCCGTTTTTTTTTTGTGAATTTTGGTCCACTGCGACATTCTCGGTCGTTTCACCCCAAATGTGAGTCGAGTT
>JAHQIW010003604.1:237500-244025 GCA_019055375.1 Parelaphostrongylus tenuis
CCCACTTGGGGCTAGCTGTTTCGAAAATTTCCGTTTTTTTAGTGAATTTTGGTCCACTGCGACCTTCTCGGGCGTTTCACCCCAATGTGAATCGAGTTCGTTCCGTTTTTTTTTTGTGAATTTTGATCCACTGCGACATTCTCGGTCGTTTCACGCCAAATGTGAATCGAGTTCGATTCCCGTGTGGCGTAGACTGACCCACTTGGGGCTAGCTGTTTCGAAAATTTCCGTTTTTTTTAGTGAATTTTGGTCCACTGCGACCTTCTCGGCCGTTTCACGCCAAAGTGTGAGGTCGAGTGTCGTTCCGTTTTTTTTTTGTGAATTTTGGTCCACTGCGACATTCTCGGTCGTTTCACCCCAAATATGAGTGGAGTTCGATTCTCGTGTGGCGTAGACTGACCCACTTGGGGCTAGCTGTTTCGAAAATTTCCGTTTTTTTAGTGAATTTTGGTCCACTGCGACCTTCTCGGTCGTTTCACTCCAAAAGTGAATCGAGTTCGATTCCCTTGTGGCGCAGATTGACCCTCTTGGGGCTTGCTGTTTCGAAAATTTCCGTTTTTTTTAGTGAATTTTGGTCCACTGCGACATTCTCGGTCGTTTCACGCCAAATGTGACTCGAGTACGATTCCCGTATGGCGTGGATTGACCCACTTGATGCTGGCCGTTTCCAAAAATTTCCGTTTTTTCTTTGGTGAATTTGGGTCCGTTGAGACCTTGTCGGGCGTCTCGCGCCAAACGTGAGTCGAGTTCGATTCCCGCGTTGCGTAGATTGACCCACTTGGGGCTGGCCGTTTCCAAAACTTTCTGTTTTTTTTTTTAGTGAATTTTGTTCCACTGCGACCTTCTCGGCCGTTTCACCCCAAATGTGAGTCGAGTTCGATTCCCGTGTGGCGTGGATTGACCCACTTGGGGCTAGCTGTTTCGAAAATTTCCGTTTTTTTAGTGAATTTTGTTCCACTGCGGCCTCCTCGGCCGTTTCACCCCAAATGTGAGTCGAGTTCGATTCCCGTATGGCGTAGATTGACCCACTTGGGGCTTGCTGTTACGAAAATTTCCGTTTTTTTTAGCGAATTTTGTTCCACTGCGACCTTCTCGGCCGTTTCACCCCAAATGTGAGTCGAGCTCGATTCCCGTGTGGCGTGGATTGACCCACTTGGGGCTAGCTGTTTCGAAAATTTCCGTTTTTTTAGTGAATTTTGGTCCACTGCGACCTTCTCGGCCGTTTCACGCCAAATGTGAGTCGAGTTCGTTCCGTTTTTTTTTGTGAATTTTGATCCACTGCGACCTTCTCGGCCGTTTCACCCCAAATGTGAGTCGAGTTCGTTCCGTTTTTTTTTTGTGAATTTTGGTCCACTGCGACATTCTCGGTCGTTTCACCCCAAATGTGAGTCGAGTTCGATTCCCGTATGGCGTAGATTGACCCACTTGGGGCTTGCTGTTACGAAAATTTCCGTTTTTTTAGCGAATTTTGTTCCACTGCGACCTTCTCGGCCGTTTCACCCCAAATGTGAGTCGAGCTCGATTCCCGTGTGGCGTGGATGGACCCACTTGGAGCTAGCTGTTTCGAAAATTTCCGTTTTTTTAGTGAATTTTGGTCCACTGCGACCTTCTCGGCCGTTTCACCCCAAATGTGAGTCGAGTTCGATTCCCGTGTGGCGTGGATTGACCCACTTGGGGCTAGCTGTTTCGAAAATTTCCGTTTTTTTAGTGAATTTTGGTCCACTGCGACCTTCTCGGCCGTTTCACGCCAAATGTGAGTCGAGTTCGTTCCGTTTTTTTTTTGTGAATTTTGATCCACTGCGACCTTCTCGGCCGTTTCACCCCAAATGTGAGTCGAGTTCGTTCCGTTTTTTTTTTGTGAATTTTGGTCCACTGCGACATTCTCGGTCGTTTCACCCCAAATGTGAGTCGAGTTCGATTCCCGTATGGCGTAGATTGACCCACTTGGGGCTTGCTGTTACGAAAATTTCCGTTTTTTTAGCGAATTTTGTTCCACTGCGACCTTCTCGGCCGTTTCACCCCAAATGTGAGTCGAGCTCGATTCCCGTGTGGCGTGGATGGACCCACTTGGAGCTAGCTGTTTCGAAAATTTCCGTTTTTTTAGTGAATTTTGGTCCACTGCGACCTTCTCGGCCGTTTCACGCCAAATGTGAGTCGAGTTCGTTCCGTTTTTTTTTTTGTGAATTTTGATCCACTGCGACCTTCTCGGCCGTTTCACCCCAAATGTGAGTCGAGTTCGTTCCGTTTTTTTTTGTGAATTTTGGTCCACTGCGACATTCTCGGTCGTTTCACCCCAAATGTGAGTCGAGTTCGATTCCCGTATGGCGTAGATTGACCCACTTGGGGCTTGCTGTTACGAAAATTTCCGTTTTTTTAGCGAATTTTGTTCCACTGCGACCTTCTCGGTCGTTTCACGCCAAATGTGAATCGAGTACGATTCCCGTATGGCGTGGATTGACCCTCTTGATGCCGGCCGTTTCCAAAAATTTCCGTTTTTTCTTTTGGTGAATTTGGGTCCGTTGAGACCTTGTCGGGCGTCTCGCGCCAAACGTGAGTCGAGTTCGATTCCCGCGTCGCGCAGATTGACCCACTAGGGGCTGGCTGTTTCGAAAATTTCCGATTCTTTTAGTGAACTTGGGTCCACTGCGACATTCTCGGGCGTTTCACCCCAAATGTGAGTCGAGTTCGATTCCCGTGTGGCGTAGACTGACCCACTTGGGGCTAGCTGTTTCGAAAATTTCCGTTTTTTTAGTGAATTTTGTTCCACTGCGACCTTCTCGGTCGTTTCACTCCAAATGTGAATCGAGATCGATTCCCGTGTGGCGTAGATTGACCCTCTTGGGGCTTGCTGTTTCGAAAATTTCCGTTTTCTTAGTGAATTTTTGTCCACTGCGACATTCTCGGTCGTTTCACGCCAAATGTGAATCGAGTACGATTCCCGTATGGCGTGGATTGACCCACTTGATGCTGGCCGTTTCCAAAAATTTCCGTTTTTTCTTTTGGTGAATTTGGGTCCGTTGAGACCTTGTCGGGCGTCTCGCGCCAAACGTGAGTCGAGTTCGATTCTCGCGTTGCGTAGATTGACCCACTTGGGGCTGGCCGTTTCCAAAACTTTCTGTTTTTTTTTTAGTGAATTTTGTTCCACTGCGACCTTCTCGGCCGTTTCACCCCAAATGTGAGTCGAGTTCGATTCCCGTGTGGCGTGGATTGACCCACTTGGGGCTAGCTGTTTCGAAAATTTCCGTTTTTTTAGTGAATTTTGGTCCACTGCGACCTTCTCGGGCGTTTCACCCCAAATGTGAATCGAGTTCGTTCCGTTTTTTTTTTTGTGAATTTTGATCCACTGCGACATTCTCGGTCGTTTCACGCCAAATGTGAATCGAGTTCGATTCCCGTGTGGCGTAGACTGACCCACTTGGGGCTAGCTGTTTCGAAAATTTCCGTTTTTTTTAGTGAATTTTGGTCCACTGCGACCTTCTCGGCCGTTTCACGCCAAGTGTGAGTCGAGTTCGTTCCGTTTTTTTTTGTGAATTTTGGTCCACTGCGACATTCTCGGTCGTTTCACCCCAAATATGAGTGGAGTTCGATTCTCGTGTGGCGTAGACTGACCCACTTGGGGCTAGCTGTTTCGAAAATTTCCGTTTTTTTAGTGAATTTTGGTCCACTGCGACCTTCTCGGTCGTTTCACTCCAAAAGTGAATCGAGTTCGATTCCCTTGTGGCGCAGATTGACCCTCTTGGGGCTTGCTGTTTCGAAAATTTCCGTTTTTTTTAGTGAATTTTGGTCCACTGCGACATTCTCGGTCGTTTCACGCCAAATGTGACTCGAGTACGATTCCCGTATGGCGTGGATTGACCCACTTGATGCTGGCCGTTTCCAAAAATTTCCGTTTTTTCTTTTGGTGAATTTGGGTCCGTTGAGACCTTGTCGGGCGTCTCGCGCCAAACGTGAGTCGAGTTCGATTCCCGCGTTGCGTAGATTGACCCACTTGGGGCTGGCCGTTTCCAAAACTTTCTGTTTTTTTTTTTAGTGAATTTTGTTCCACTGCGACCTTCTCGGCCGTTTCACCCCAAATGTGAGTCGAGTTCGATTCCCGTGTGGCGTGGATTGACCCACTTGGGGCTAGCTGTTTCGAAAATTTCCGTTTTTTTAGTGAATTTTGTTCCACTGCGGCCTTCTCGGCCGTTTCACCCCAAATGTGAGTCGAGTTCGATTCCCGTATGGCGTAGATTGACCCACTTGGGGCTTGCTGTTACGAAAATTTCCGTTTTTTTTAGCGAATTTTGTTCCACTGCGACCTTCTCGGCCGTTTCACCCCAAATGTGAGTCGAGCTCGATTCCCGTGTGGCGTGGATTGACCCACTTGGAGCTAGCTGTTTCGAAAATTTCCGTTTTTTTAGTGAATTTTGGTCCACTGCGACCTTCTCGGCCGTTTCACGCCAAATGTGAGTCGAGTTCGTTCCGTTTTTTTTTTGTGAATTTTGATCCACTGCGACCTTCTCGGCCGTTTCACCCCAAATGTGAGTCGAGTTCGTTCCGTTTTTTTTTTGTGAATTTTGGTCCACTGCGACATTCTCGGTCGTTTCACCCCAAATGTGAGTCGAGTTCGATTCCCGTATGGCGTAGATTGACCCACTTGGGGCTTGCTGTTACGAAAATTTCCGTTTTTTTAGCGAATTTTGTTCCACTGCGACCTTCTCGGCCGTTTCACCCCAAATGTGAGTCGAGCTCGATTCCCGTGTGGCGTGGATGGACCCACTTGGAGCTAGCTGTTTCGAAAATTTCCGTTTTTTTAGTGAATTTTGGTCCACTGCGACCTTCTCGGCCGTTTCACCCCAAATGTGAGTCGAGTTCGATTCCCGTGTGGCGTGGATTGACCCACTTGGGGCTAGCTGTTTCGAAAATTTCCGTTTTTTTAGTGAATTTTGGTCCACTGCGACCTTCTCGGCCGTTTCACGCCAAATGTGAGTCGAGTTCGTTCCGTTTTTTTTTTGTGAATTTTGATCCACTGCGACCTTCTCGGCCGTTTCACCCCAAATGTGAGTCGAGTTCGTTCCGTTTTTTTTTGTGAATTTTGGTCCACTGCGACATTCTCGGTCGTTTCACCCCAAATGTGAGTCGAGTTCGATTCCCGTATGGCGTAGATTGACCCACTTGGGGCTTGCTGTTACGAAAATTTCCGTTTTTTTAGCGAATTTTGTTCCACTGCGACCTTCTCGGCCGTTTCACCCCAAATGTGAGTCGAGCTCGATTCCCGTGTGGCGTGGATGGACCCACTTGGAGCTAGCTGTTTCGAAAATTTCCGTTTTTTTAGTGAATTTTGGTCCACTGCGACCTTCTCGGCCGTTTCACGCCAAATGTGAGTCGAGTTCGTTCCGTTTTTTTTTTGTGAATTTTGATCCACTGCGACCTTCTCGGCCGTTTCACCCCAAATGTGAGTCGAGTTCGTTCCGTTTTTTTTTGTGAATTTTGGTCCACTGCGACATTCTCGGTCGTTTCACCCCAAATGTGAGTCGAGTTCGATTCCCGTATGGCGTAGATTGACCCACTTGGGGCTTGCTGTTACGAAAATTTCCGTTTTTTTAGCGAATTTTGTTCCACTGCGACCTTCTCGGTCGTTTCACGCCAAATGTGAATCGAGTACGATTCCCGTATGGCGTGGATTGACCCTCTTGATGCCGGCCGTTTCCAAAAATTTCCGTTTTTTCTTTTGGTGAATTTGGGTCCGTTGAGACCTTGTCGGGCGTCTCGCGCCAAACGTGAGTCGAGTTCGATTCCCGCGTCGCGCAGATTGACCCACTAGGGGCTGGCTGTTTCGAAAATTTCCGATTCTTTTAGTGAACTTGGGTCCACTGCGACATTCTCGGGCGTTTCACCCCAAATGTGAGTCGAGTTCGATTCCCGTGTGGCGTAGACTGACCCACTTGGGGCTAGCTGTTTCGAAAATTTCCGTTTTTTTAGTGAATTTTGTTCCACTGCGACCTTCTCGGTCGTTTCACTCCAAATGTGAATCGAGATCGATTCCCGTGTGGCGTAGATTGACCCTCTTGGGGCTTGCTGTTTCGAAAATTTCCGTTTTTTATTTTTTAGTGAATTTTGGTCCACTGCGACTTGCAGGAAGCGGCAGGGGGGGGGGGGGGGGGGGAAAAAAAATTCTAGATCTCGCTTGCTTGGTGTTGTGGCTCCGGCTTTATAATTATTGTCCAGACCGGTTCTGGTGATCCTTTTCGCTCTTCGCGACGGTAGCCTGTCCTATGGTGTATGTGCATTGCCTGTCGCATGTGATCTGAGTTGCGGGGAGGGTGAGATCCGCATCGCGCGATCTTGGCGCGTTGTTCTCTTCCTAGACTCACCTTGTTGTCTCTGAGATTTGTCGTGTCTGTCGCTCTTCGAGTTCCTCTCGCTGCGACGCTCTCGCGTGCGCGCTCCCGGCCTTGTCTCGGTCCTTGGTTTAGGCTGAGTGTTTTTCGTATGCCGCTCGCGGAGCTCTCGATCGCTCACTTCGCCGAGCGCGATTCTAGAAAA
>JAHQIW010003607.1:0-42649 GCA_019055375.1 Parelaphostrongylus tenuis
TACTTATGGTCCTGAAATACCTTGGTAGGGGTTTCCTTTCTATATGGAGAAAATATCCAATTTCTTGTGGTAGTCAGAAAATCGATCTACATCCGGTTTCTATACAGTAACCGACGGAATGAGATGCTGGGGGTAAAAAAATCGGTATTTAAGTACTAGATAGATTTTCGCAAGTTTAGTGACACTTATTAGTGGAAGAAACACTTGTAAATCTCCGAATATTCACTTATGGTCGTAAACTGCCTCGGCAGAGGTTTTTACCGTATGGACAGTTTTTTATTTCGTGTAATTGCCGGAATTCAATGGTCTTCTGATTTTTACAAAGTAGCCGAGGGGCTGAGATGATTGGTGTACGACCAACAGCTGGTAACTTAATATTCCAAGGGTCCTCGTTCAGATGACTAGGTCTTGTAAAATTGTAATAGTTACACTTCGTATAATTCGTAAGTCATGAAATCGTTCCAAGTTCGGTGACACCTATGAATGACAGAAGCAATTAGTGGGCTCTCTATAGAGTTACTTGTTGACTTGAAGTACCTTGGTAGAGGTTTCCTTTTCAACTGAAGACAATTTTCAATTCCTGTTGTAGTCGGAAAATAATCTTCTTCTGATTTTTACCCGGTAGGCAACGGACTGACATGGTAGAGGTATCACAAAAAATTGGCAGTCAAAATTGGCTTGATAATTCTCTCGAACGATGATTTTTGAAAATTGACAAAGTTATATGCCTGATGTAATTAATGGAGTTCCAATCTAGTTGTATGTTATCATCTTATGGCAGTTAATTATATTCACTAATACAGTAAATTATATTATAATTATATTTATTTTAATTACATTTATTATTTATATGATATATATTAATATTTATTTATATTTCAAATTATATTCACTAATACATATGTGTTATTTACTACTTACATATTCGCTATGCATTTCGTGACATACTCATGGATCCATGAATGGACTTGCTCACCGCTTTCTGTACTCACAGGGTTATTGTTGTGAAATGCAAAATGCACTACTCCTTCAAAACTCCACCAAACATAGATCATGTCCTTCTTGCCAAATTGATAAATCGCGTGCTTTGATTGTATCGCTGAACATGGCAAAAACTTGCAACAAAGTGAAAATAAAGACAAATAATATCCAAGTCATCGGTGGGAAAATCCAACATAAGAATTTGTACTAGTCTCATCTCATACTTTTCAAAGTGCCCCAGAACTTTTCTTCCAACCATAGTATTAGAAGTGGTTTTCATTTTCGTAGAGTTTTTCGAATAAACGATCGACTATTCCACCAGAAATGGTTGAGGAATTCCCACTGATTAAAACCACTTGTTGCAGTCTGCTGTGCTGTGCTGCGAGATAATGTGGCCAAAGAGTACACGATAACCGATGCTTTGATTGTGCTTGACGATCAACGATTTCGTTCAGCCTGCTGCATTTCCTGATTCAAATATTTTTTCAATGGTTTGCCTTTTATCCAACCAATAATGATATCTGAGTCAGAATGAATATTTCTTGATTATCTAATGCCTTTCAAAGTTGGGTCAATACGCGCTGAAATCACGGTAATGTTGGCATTGTGTCAATTGTAATGGCAATCAAAGTGCGTTATGACATCTACTTGCATGTTTTGTATAGTTGGTGTACCTTTCAATGCAGGCAATTTGCTTTTGGCTATGAGTCGCAGGTATAGGCAGCTGGCGAAAGTCTCTGTGCTAGCGTCGGCAAAAGTAATTGAACTGTAGTTGTGCTTCTTTGTGCTAAGGTAGCGGGGTAATAGTTTTGTAAAACCTTCATTCCTGTATAGAGGTTGATCTATTCTTTCCTGCGCAATTCGGGTAGAATGTCATTTGAATTGTGCTTGTCTTTCCATAAGCTACGTGAAAATACCTCTGCTTGGCGGAGTAAAGGTGTTAGAAAGATTTGATGTGTCCTTGGCAAACATGACACTTGTACGTAATCGGAATCGGGGTTCCGTTGAATTCGTAGCACTTCTGAATGCTGGTTATCTCATTTGTTTTGGTAGAGCATTATTATCATAATAGTAATGTCGTTTGAGGCAAATTCGCTAGAATTCATACTAAGATCTTTGAATATCTGTTTCGTACGTTAATCCTTTGAGGATCACTTGTTGTAATCGCCACGCGCAATGTCAATCGCAGCCTGTGCGCGATTGTTTTGTGATTGTGGTTTTTTCAGCGTTTTGGCAATAAATCTGGGATTACTTCAAGTATTTTGATAGATTACAATTTTTTCTACACAAGGTATGCTTTTGGTGCAAATATAAAGCTTATGTTAAAGCAAAAAACTCTTTATTTACTACGGAATCACAGTGATGTTGGCATTGTGTCAATTATATTAACTTTGTACAAGGAATATAATGATATAAGTCTATCATCTCGGATATATTTTATTGTATGAAATGCTTAAAAATGATGATGGTGACGAGAAACAGGAGAACAGTGAAGGGTTTGTCAAAAAAGATGCTGCACAATGCTTGCGAAGCCAGGTCATCGATACAAAACGTGAAAATCCCTTCTGGAACTGTTGTACGCGGAGAAGAAAGCCCTAAATCTCTAGTAATAAATCAATATCTTGATTTCGGCAATTACGACACTTTACGTGGATTTTGGAAGAAAATTTTAGTGCGCTGTAGCAGCGAAACCAAATTATGTCTCGAACATGATTTTCTTTGTTCGCTTGGCTGGGAGCTTTGGATAGTTTCACACTCAGAATTCAGTGTCTATGCGATAGCAAGAATGATGTTACTTTTATAGCTAGATTTTGGCTGTAAAAGTTTTTTGTAGGGTGAGGTAAGAGCAAGAGAGAATTACGTTTCACTCTCGGAGTTCACTCATATCTGTATTCGCATCAGCTGTATTCGCACCTGCCGATATTGTACATATCACGGTATGAAACTCGCGCTATGGCCATGCTCGAATGAAACCACCGCCATGGACGACAATCGCGAGAAGACGAGACGAATGGAGATGTGATGGGCTAGGCACAATTTGTGAAAACGGATCGTCCAAATTTCCAAATAAGTATTTCGGAGTTTTCTTGTCAAATAAGAGACGTATATGCAATCGAAAGTGCGTGATCATATATGCAGTCATGTTTTGTCAGATTATTAAAACAAATTCAAACATTTCCATACGACAGAAGACAAATTTCCAAATGAATATCGAAAATCGCGCTTCCTATGATGACTCTGCACGCGGCGATTTCAGTTGCCACCCAGAAAGGATGCGATTTTCGCTCTATGTTTAGAAAATTTTTCTGCCTTTCGGAAGAATTTTCAAGTTTGACGTATTACTAGGAAAGGCTTAGTTTTATCGTTTTGGAAATGATTGCTTTTTATTTTGATTTTACATAGCAAATAAAGTCGTTTTGAATTTCTAATCAATGGTTGACTACTAAAAGTGCAAAACGTTTTGTTCATACAGCGCTCTGTGAGTTTTCTAAATTAGAACCGAGATACGAAATTGCGTACTAAAAATCACACCGCGTAAATTTCTCGAAAAAGTCATACATCAGAGAAAATGTGTTTTTGAATTACACTTTTACATATCGTTAAAAAATAAAAAGGAAGAAACGGCATGAGCCGTTTTCTCATGTTGTGACCTCTGTATAGAGAAGTGAGGATTGTTACACATCGGCGTTGTTTAGTAAAAAAACCTTTACGGCATTCAACAGCACATTTTTCTGATCAAAAACTGTCTCCAGAGTATGATTCCCACTAAACAAGTATCAATAAACCAACTGCGAAGCTCAAGTGACGGGTTTATTACTCAAAGTGTGAAATGATATCAATTCCTTTGCTAAAGCGCACTAAGAAAATAGTTAAAAAAAACCCTCCAGTCTTTAAAATATTCGCTTTTTGAGCTATCGAATGACTACCACAACTCTATCGTAAAGCTAAGCGTGATCGATAGGAAAACACGTAAAGCACTCCGAAGTCGAAAAGTCATTTGTGTTAGCCGTTATTACAGTGCATTGAGAACCTATATTTAGAGATCAACTAAAAATTAAGTTCGTATTTAAAATCGTCATTTTCTAAGATATCGAATGAGTATTAAGACTTCATGAAAATACTTTTTCCGGTGGAAAGCCAAGCAAACACGGGTGCAAAATGCACTATACACTCCGAAGAAAAAAACGTAGTTTTTCTTCGTTGCTACAGTTAAATAAAAAGTGTTTTCAAAAGTCAAGCACATCATCAAAACCACTAATTTTTTTCACCTATCGAATAACTACTAAAAGTTCGATGCAGAATGTGTGCTCTACGAGAAAACAATGAAAATGCGCGTGCACCATGAGTGGTACACGTGGTCCCGAAAGGCTTAACAGACTTGTAATGCTCGCTCCGTACTGTCGACCGTCAAGATAAAGTTGTCCACATTTGAATTTTCTTCTGATTGAGCTACCAGTTCATTGTCTTGCTTGTACTGAGCAATATGATGGTGAATCTTTCCAGCCAAAGAAATGGTAATGTGGTCCAAACCAAAGGTTATTCTGCTAAATCGCAGGGTTTTCATGTTGCTGGGCTAAGGTGATGACCTGTGTTCATGTAACCAGAGGCAGCATGAGGCATCGAGATCCTGTTCATGGAGTCGGGTTTGTGAGAGAGCCTTTTCACCATCCCATGAATCACGATCCTTCCAATTCTAAAGCGAAAGGGGATGTCGAATAATTGAGAAAGGATAACTGGTCCTCGATGCTAGACATCAGTTAGCGATGAAAATCCTTTATAGTGAGCTGATGAATCACAAATCATTCCCACTTGAGTGGGGCTTTTATGCGGATTGTTACCGCTTGATGAGGTAAATAATAAATTCGGGAAGCTTGTGAAGATTTCTTTTTACTGACCTCCTCCACGATTTTCAAACGAGGTTGCTCTTCAAATGTGCTGCTATACATATCGAGCAGATCTTCGTTACTTGGTAAAAATTTCAACCCTCAGCAAAAGGGCATATAGGAAGATTAAAACCAGCCTTGACAATGGAATAATGGCTGATCGTATTGCCAAGCGGAATCCCAAATATAATTTGCAGCTGCTTATATACATTTCATTTAGGGGTGGGTTTATGGTTAGAGTGAAATAAAGTAACAGCTAAGGATGGAGATTCCAAATCAATAGTAAAGAACACATATTCATCAATTGCTCACGTCAAAAGTACATTTACCGAAATATTTTCAAATACGTGACTAACTCATAAGTACAAAGAAGGGTCATTCGAATAGTTACAGTCACGAGAGTGTTCATGCATTTCGAGTAAACAGTATCTAAAAATGCATCGAAAGTGCAACCATTTCTCGAGACACAAACATAGGCTTTACGTAAGCAGAATATAGAGGATATTTAATTGAAGGATACAAATTAATTGCATACGCCTGCGAAGAGGTAGATAACATTTTCTATGTTATGTAGGATGTTGTCTACAATCCTTATGCCACCATCAACTTATTAGCTTTTAGAGCTAACATGTCAGCTTCAGTTTCATCTGTGACGGAATTTTCATTTAACTCAGCAAAATCGAGACAAACGACATCGTATACTCACCATGATTCAAGGATCTTTGTTATCTTCGTTATATCCATGTGGTCTACTGTAGCCAATCCTTCTTTTTGAGGTTTTCTCCTTGACATTTCACTGCGTTGGCTATTTCTGAAAGACGTTCTATCAGAGAGAGCTTTGAGGTCAGGTTATCAGATGCACACAAGACAATATTGTAATGGATCGAGAAATTTCAGAAGGCAGACGTTATTGGGAACATTCGAGCAAATTCAGTCGCCTCATAGTGCTGAATCAATTTATATTTTGATAATTGTGGATTTAAATAAAAGTTTTCATCTGTCTAAATATCTTCTTTTTGTATTTTCTGTAGGCCATCCGAAAAATTAAACTAAATCCAATAATAGTGGTTCTAAAAGTTACACCGTTTGTTCTAAAAATTGTTTACGGGAGTTCTACGGTATTTTCCTTTTAATGCAAATAATAAATTCGGAACGAAAGGGCAACGGTCCCATCACAAGTAGAATTCAGAACAATTTTCATGGGTAATCCTACATTCATTAGTGGTGAAGAAGCAGTTGCGGTGTTCAGACCGTGCAGGAACAGCAATTACTTTTTAATCTGTTTCAAAAGACTAGAATGATAGAATGGTCAGTGTTAAGTTCTCTTGCACCATCTCATGTAGTCTCAAGAAGGTCATGTTTTACAACTGCTTTCAAGTGGTCGTTGTTAACTTTCCATGGCTGCACTACGTTCTTCATCTTCTAGTTCACGTCTTCCTTAAGAAACTACTTGAAACCTCAACGGTACTGTACCTTCGTTAACAGCTTCTTGAGCCAAATACGTCACTGATGCTGCGAGTTGTCTGTGCTGCTTTAGGTCACATTTTGAACTGAAATAAGGAATTTGCTTGGATTTGCTTCATGTCCAACATTCTTTCCACGCTCTAAAATATTGTAAAACAAACAGCTAGTATAGTCAATAGCAACAAAACATAAAGCACGAAATGATCATTGAATTGATGCATGGCATAACAACATTGATTCAAGAATTTATTACAATATCAAAAAGCGCATTTCAGCAATGCAAAACTGAAATTTCTTCTTCACCAATCTAAAATTACCATACGATAGGTTTCGTTAGATTACCCTCGTTTGTGAGGATTCTATGTCTAATATCAAAAGAAATGCTTCAAAAATTATGAGTTGTTGTTTACCACGCTGGTTGTCATGGCATATTCCATTATCATTCTCCCAATGTAATTTTATTGGCCGTGATTTTACGCTTTTCTAGGGCTCTCCTGGTGACAATCGTGGCATCAAATTCGCTGATTGCGTCACACCTATAGGAAACAGTCGGTCTCTAACTCTTATGGGTTGAAACGAAATACTTCAATCTCGTCTTTGTAATTGCTTAGAATTGAGGCTTCTCTTAAAGCGGTTGTTAAAGCAATCATTTTTTCCTCATCTCTTCAACCACCCAATTTATCCCTTTGACATGGTGCAATGGAAATAGATTTTTCTTGATAGGAGCACTAACTGCTTCTTTATTCCACTGGCATAAGTTGCTTGAACGCCTTTCTATTTTGATGGCAGAAAATGAACTCCTCCCGAATGATTGTGGTACAAATTTCAAGCCCTCGGCAGGATGAGAGATTAGCGAACGCGAGCGGGATTGAGGTAGCACCGCCATCCTGATGAACCACATCACTACCAGCTTGCTACTCGTCCCCTAATTAAACTCAGTGGGTAGGATCTGGTTGTAATGTAGAACAATTACAGATGCTTTGCTGGATATGTGTGCATTCAAATATTGGATGTATGCCAATCAAGTATGGCTGGGACAGTAAGCTCACCTCGTGGAAACAACTTTGTGTCACTTTGCTCTCTATTGATCAGTAACGTAGAGATAAGTAATCTTGGCTCGCTACAAGTGGGATAAGGATCTTCGTGTTCTGGAGTTTCGTGGTGCGGTTCCTTGATGCTGAAAACTCAGTTTCAGCAACATCTGCTCACCAACCTCGGAAGGTAGATTTGTAGTGAAACACGTTTATGAAGACCACGAGGAGCCTTTTCGTCAGAAGTTCCTCCAGAAAGTAGTGTTAGGGAATTTCGTCGTAAAAATAGAAAGGAAACTACGTTAGCGGAGATAATAATTAGGAGATTTGATCGCGATGCATGAAATGGTGGTCATCTTGCAAGACCAACCTTTACTGCTCGTGTCTTCTACTGAAATTCTTACCAAGGAAATGGAGATCACATCTGGAGTCGCGAAGTTTGGAACTGCACGAATATTCTATGAAACACATCGCTTTCAGGGCAATTTCTGGTATTTTATTTCAGCGCGAATCAATTTTTTTTTATAATCAGTCGAATTACCGAATATCATTTCGAAGATTGATTCTCTCTAAAAGGTGGACAAAACATGAATTTTGTGCGAAAGGAAAAGCTAGTTCTAGTAGACAAGTTCGTCCTAAAAAGAAAGTTTGCTTGTCGGGTTGAGAAAATTCCTTTGTATTTTATAAAGATCATTGTTGTTCCTCTTAGTTGGCAATTGACTTTGTCCCTTTTTTTTTCTTATCCAAGGCGATCTTTGTATTAAATAGCGTACTGTACTCATGACAACTTATTAGTTACGCATGGAGAATACTGCAATAAACTGTTAATATGATCCACTTGCTTGATTTCCTCTATTGTCTCTCCACGACTGTATATCAGTTGATCAATGTATGTAATTCTCCGTACTTAATTTTATATCAGGTGTTACAGCTTGCTGGTTAGTGGATCACTGACGTCATTAAATGGCAATTAGGGTTACGATTTACTTTTACCATTCACCGGGGATTCAAATATATAACTTCGTTCACAGTCGATGCCCATTTATATTATATCAATAGTGCATCGCTTGACTAAACTGTCGTGTAGTAGTTAGTTATAGAACGTTCTGGATTATCAGCACACTCTCTTTTACCGGTCACGCAAAAAGAGCTGCTCAGTAGGCCCCATGCTGTATGAAAACGACTAACATCACACTTCAGTGCGATGCTTCCCTATCGTTTATGGGCAATAAGAATTTTTGAAAGCCTTCTGATTTCTCAATTACCTCAATTTTCGAAATCCTGGATTTCGTATTGACTGTTTTGCCAGAGGACGAACTCTTGGCATGCCGCGCTTTGATAACCGCATATATGTACCGTAACTTCGTCGTTTACATTACTAGCAATTCATCAAAACATTAGATCTTTCCTACTTACATGTACTGTGATGCATGGTAACGGATGCGTGCACATATTCACTTAGAAATGACTCTTGATCACCTCAGTTAATGCTGCTTACAAATGACTTAGTACTTTCTTAATGAGCTGACAGAAGGTTGTCAACAGATCTCTTCAGTGCAATGTTGAATGGCGCTTTGGCGATATCGCCTTCTTCAGAGATGAAAAAAGTCAAGCCGTTTCCATGGCTACAAAATTGCAACTTTTCAGCATAGGATTAGAGAATCAATATCTCAAATGATAACTGTAGCCAGGATGATGTTTTCTTTATTCAGTTCTTCATTTCCAGCGAAATAAGTTAGCTAGAAAGCATTATTCAAAGAGAGAGAGCTTCGAGAGAATCGATAGCAATGACTGAAATACCACCAGAAACTGTAAGGCGCCAGCCTGTTCGCAACCGCTAGTTTGACCGTCGAAAGTAAACACATAATTGCTTGTTATGCCAAAATGAAAGAGATGGTGAGCCTGCTGAGACTGATAATTAGGTGATACACCTCCCGACGTCTGTAAGGAAGAATACCAGCTCGGGAACTCAGAATTTAACCAAATACTCCGCTAGGGATAGATAAGACACAGGCACTTAACTAGAAAGGTTTTGAAGTAGAAATCATTAACCTCTCGTATGGATATGCAGCTTTAGTGCTAAGTTTCGAAGATTCGAAAATGTAACGCAGAGATGAGTGCTTTATGATAATGCGTAATCTCACGCCAAATCTCAGATCGAATTCTTGATGTGAGTCAGGCACACTCTTCGCCCATATGAGACCGTGCAACTGGTTTCCCGTGACGGTTGGAGGATCTAATAGGCACAAAACGGTGTTTGAGAGAAGCTGTTCACTTTGTGAACAATCATACATGTATCAGCTTGGAAAGAAAGTTTTGGGGCAGTTGTAAAAATTGAAAATTTATGCATAAAATCCAAACAATTGCGATAATAACTATTTTTCAAAATAAAGGCCATCGTTTTCTACGACTTTCTGCCATCGGTCTGCCAAGTTTCGGATCTTAAATAAATATCGGCCTGGTCGACCATTCCTTCGACTTCGAATCGAAGAACTCGACATGATTCTTCAACTTCATCGAACGATTCAAATCGGGCGTCCTGAACGTGGCTTGTTCTTCTAGGCCAGATGTCGGGCATTGAAAAGTGTTTTAAAACAAGTATTCAGGAGCAGATTTGCTGCTTGTTGTGCCTTCAACGTCGTTGATTCATCGACTGCAGCTTGTTATGAAAAACCTTTTCTTCCAATAATGACGTAATAAAACACTAACTTCGATTATATCGTCGTACAAGGCGGAAGCTTGTAAGAAGGTGAAAATGAAGACCAATAATATTTAATCCTTCAGTGGAAAAATAAGAAACTGTACTCATGATATGCATAGAAGTTATCTCATGATCATTAAAGTGTCCCAGAACCTTCTTTTCAACCTAGTATTGGGTTCTCTCTTAGATTGTGAAAGAGTTCATCTGACTAGACAACGTCATTCTGGACTTCCAGGCTCTAAAGAATACGAATCGCCGAAGCGTCAGCCAATATCCAAAAGAAGAGGATGGAGCTCTTGGTGTTGGTCAGTCTCTGAGGGATAAGCTACGCATTCGACTCGATGCGGAGCATCGTTTGAGATGATTGAATGCATATCTGGGCTCCAGGGCGACTGGTGGTGGCCTATTGCCGTACGAAGTCAGTACTGCTGTCCTTGTAGGCAAGTGTGGTACCAGTTCAAAAGCTGGGGACGAATGGAAAGCTTGGTAAACGAAGCGCGAGAACGAACCATCGATGGTTGGATTTGCGTGACGCTAAGCACCTTTAACCACTGCGCCACCCGGATAACAGTGTCGTGTCTGGTTATCAAAGACCATAGCAAGCTTTTTGATCTCTGCCTAAGGTTATACAATGTCGATCTTGAGAATCAATGATGGTAAACACTTGTCGACTTTTCTTCCAGTCATTTCCTTTTTTTATGAAGAGAAAGTCGTTTTTTGTTGTTATAAGCCTACTTATTTATTATTATTCATTCGTTGTCTTTATTATTTATTCAAAATCTTAAAAAACCTAAAGGATAAACCTCTCGGCGTTCATCCACCCGCACGATACGCCAAGCGTTCGACTTCATTTTCTACCTTCCGCAGGTGTGGCTAGCTTGATGAGCCATGAGCGCGCGAGATCGAACCTTTGATCTCGTGTGCGATGCAGAGAACCTCTAATCACTTTGAAGTCTGTAAAGATCCACTTCTCCATGGACCATCGATCAATGATCGATCGATAATGAAAATTTCACCCGTTGGACCCACTAAAGTTTCCAAATAAGCCTTTGAATTTCGAAAATATGCGTCGTCAAGGGCCTCGATCGATAGCGCGGAATGTTTTCGAAGCTCGCGTGGTGATTGTTTTCAACCACGCGCACCGCGACGCGGCCCCTTTCTCGTCGTCGGCGCTCTCCACAGTTCCCCATGACGTGTCACTTTGTTGTTTATGCCTGCGTCTCTACAGTTACAGCATATATCGCTCACCAATCTGTCGTCTTCTCAGCAACCACAGTGTTTCCATAGGTGATCGAGTCGATAGTGGGCGTGGCTGTATATATATAAGCCGATCTGCCGGGTGGGTTTCATTCGTCTGTCTCTCGTCCGACGTCTGGGGTGGTGTCGTTGTCAGCGGCTGTCATCCGGTGGGCCGTTTCAATTTTTTCACAGTCAAACTACGATATGCTATTCTAGCCGTTTGTTAACTGAAGCAAACAACCTTAATGGACTTAGTGAGCGATACTGGAGTAAATCCTCATGTACAATGCTATTCTTCGGTTGAATTCTGTTCTGATTCTCTGATGGACTAGTTTGACTTCAATTCAGCAAGTAGCAAGGCTTATCAAGCAACTTGTGAAGCACACAATGTAGGATTGTAAGGTTGGTATTGCGTGAAAGCTCTGTTAATCGTCTTTATCGGTTAAATTACGAAAGAAAAAAAAGGTGTGAGATAACCGTTTTCGGCTTGTTTCATTTGGTTACTGCTAGAGTCTGGCTTAAAGTTGTGATGTAAGAATTAGGTTGTTCGAACCGGCTGACGTTGCGAGCATCCAGGGTTTTCGCCAATCGCGGTTTGCGTCTGTCTGTGTCATGTGAGGGGCGTGGCAGTGCCCGCGTTGCGGCAGCGTCGCGGTCTCGTGTGGCGTTAGTGTTGTAATAGACCTTATACATTTTCAACATTATGTAGTGGCCATTATGTGGAAGAGGACCCGCTGACAACGACGCAGTTTGATTTTGAAACTATGCGCGTCGCTCCTCGAGGTAAATATGTATTGGAGCGCGTTTTCGTACAGATTTGGTGCTAAGTTGGTGGACGTATTAAATTATTTTTATTGTCGTTTAATTATCTAAACATCACTGTTATACCCATGATCAGCGAAGTATTAATGACTTTGTACACAAACATTTTTATGGAAGGACTCATTGCTTCTGCTAGCAGTAGCCTTATTGAGATTTCTTCATACCTACTCTCGCAAACTCTTATGACAAACTACTTATGATACAATCACTCTTAAAGATTTCACTAGACACCGCAGTGTGAATGCAGCTCTTTGCGCGATCACCTCGCGTTCATCGCTTGATTTCAGCGTCGTTGTCAAGGGTTCTAGAGCCCTTTGGGTCTAAGTTTGACGCCCACGCTTAGGTTTGTTCAGGATTGTGGTATCAATAGTGGGCATCATAATTGGCCGTAATTTCGCAACAAGATAAGTGTTTGCACGGTGATATATGGTTTTGTAATCCACTACAAGTATTTAGTGAGCTTACGGTGGCGTCTAGGAGGTGTTGGAGTGTATTTCGACCAAATGAGACAAGCCGAAACTATTTAGTTACATCATGTTGTGTTACGTGTCAGAGTAGCCAATATACGTTTTCAGGTGGTCACATAGAGTTGACGCTAATTTGGCGCTTACTCTCGTTCATTCACTGTCACTGAGTCATCCATCTCTCTCCATCTAAGTCCGTAGGAAGCTGGGCGATTTTGTTCGCCACCCATGATTTACGAGATGTTCAAATGATGATTAGTGTGCAGTCCACAGAGCTCACGTCCTTCCAACATCAAAATGACTGCCTGTGAAAATTAATCTTGAAGAATACAACACGTTATGAGAAGGGTCAAAGTTCGTTTATTTACAAAAAATGTTTGAAAACTGCCTTCTATATGCGACGATAACACTATGGACTGTTGATAGGTCGTAATCGATAATTTCAAAGTGAAAAATAGACATTTAGATGCCTTTTATGTTCATATAGAATTTGTTAATACTTTCTGCTCCCACAGGTGTATGAATGGACGATTAGGTTTTACACTGTGTCTCAACGTTTTTCAAAAATTATAAGTGTACTATGATATTAATGCTGAAACTAAATTTTGTTAGCCGACAAGCACCGAGATAATGTTACCAATGTACTACTAAGAACTAAAATTTTAGGCCGCTTTGGTTCACTGTTTTGTCGTATGTTTCATTGTTCACAGTTAAAATGCTAAACTCAATAAATTGCCAGATTGGCTTATCTAAATGTTCATTTGTTGGTTTCTTCATTCTCTTTCATCATCCGGCGAAGCTGCGAGTCATCAAAGTGTAAACATTTTCTTGGTGAGATATGGTTCTGAAGCAATTTTGCCAATCTAGAAAATGTTATTATCAGCAGAAAACTGATGAGTAGGATGTCTAGTTAACTAAAAATTTAGACGAGTACGAACACGGATGAGTAGATAGAAATCGTTAACCGCGCTGTGAGACAGGAAGAGTATGACTAATGGGCACGGTGTGGTAGTATTCTCACTTGTTATCTATTTTTTCTTCAGAGTATCTGATTAACCAAAAGAGACGTAGAGGTCGCAATCAGAGGATCTGAAGAGAAGATCAGTGGACTTTTGTATTTGTGCTCTTCAAATAGGAAGCGTCTCAGCTCTGTTTTATTGCTCATTCTTAGGCGTTCTCGATATCTACTATAAAAATTTGAACGGAAAGTAAATTTCTAAACAAGAGTGAGTCTGTGTTATAAATGTGCGCAAATCTACTGCTTGATGATTGCCTATGTTAAGGAACCTCTCAGTAACTAATATGAAAGGAAATGATATAACACATCAAATATTTATGTGAAATTGGGGAAACGCTTGCAGGTGCTACACTTTATTAAATCAAAGTAATCGCACTTGATGACTCAGCAGTGGTTTTGGAAACTTCAAAAAGTATGAAATCTCTTAGTAAGTACTTCATACTTTTCTAACGCCTTTTCAAAATGGCATGTATACGGGCATGTTTACGCTGTGGTAAATAAAAATGGTTGACCTCGCAGATGTTCGAATGAAGTGCTTGAATTCTTTGCGAATTCCGTGCTAAATGATAAATACACAACGTTGAAAAAGGTCATAAATTTTGGTTTTTCAAATCTTTTCGTTCTGCCATGTTGTATTTGAAAAGCTTTGATTTAGATGCCTAAGAATTCCAGTAACATTTTCAGAGTGTTTCTTGAATATCTCAAAAATGGTCAATTCTCTAAACGATCATTGAAAGGCTTGGATGTGATGCTATGGGAAATGCTCATGTATATATTGAGTGTCTTTACTTCAAGGGCAACTGTTTTCCATTGATAATTTGCAAAATAACTGATATAGGTCGAACTCAAAAATTCTAAAATTCCGAAAAGAGTTATCCGGTGGGAATATTCCGCTAACAAAATCCTTGCAAGGATTATATCAGCTTAGTTATAGAGGAATTTTTCTAGCTTGCCAAAGTATCAACTTATTTGATGGCAGTGGAGTGATAGGTAAGGTCGTTTGAGATTCTTACAATATCGCAAAAATGGTAGGAGTAGTTTGCGCATTATTTTCAGTAGCATGTACACTCCCAAATTTTAATCGCGGCACTTTCGCAACTAATATTTCTAGGTAGTAAGCTCTTCGTTATTACTTCGTTCAGTTCGCCAATAAATGGTAAATCAAGGTTTTCAAAGTCAAATCTATCACCAATTTGCCGTTACTGCAATAATTTCTATTTTTTGAATAATTCCTCTTAGTGTCGTATACTAAATGTCCTTAAGTTAAAGAGTCTACTGTGCTGCTTAAAAATTCCCCAAATAATCTGCAGTATGAAGAACGTGGTTGAAGAACTGGGTGAGGTAGTTGGACCATCTTGTAAATACCGTACAAATATATTTGACGGTGACTCATGCTCCTAAAATTCCGATAACAGGTTTTGGCAAAGGACGACGTTGTAAGGTAATCTCAATCACCCATTTTTTTTACCTTTCATTAGATTATAATTGACTAAGAAATCCTCTTTCTAGTTATGTGGTACTTCTTGAATGACCTTATAGAAATCTACAAAATCCTTTTTCTCATAGCGGCATTGAGAAATAAGGTTACTAGTAGATGACAAGTATATGAGAAAATCATATTGATTCCATAAAGTGTTTATCTGAACTAATATTTTTCAAAACAAGTTCAAGACTGAGGTGATAAAGAGTTCCTCGAAGAATTATTATCCAACCCAAATTTTTACGTAGTCGCATTTATAACGTTTTCTAAATATACTAAATAGGTTTTTTTGTACGTGCGTCGTAATGTGCTGTTATAAGTGAAGGAATCGGGCTTTGATATCTGGACAAATCCTTAGAAGTACTGAAGATTTTTCGTATTCATATAAAAAAAAATATCAAAAAATTGATAGCTTTCTTTCGGAATTCACCAAATGATCGGTACGTGTCCGAATTCAGAATTATGCTGATCCCATAAACTGCTTCACTGCATAAATATTACCCCGATCAGACTATAGGCTTCAACTATTTATAGTGCCTTAACCATAGAGCTTCCTAGCGTCTGAAAGAACCATCTTATATTGATAACGGTTGTTATGATAGGTGAAATTGCTTGAGTTTCTAGTTGTCCAATTTGTGCCTCAAAATTTGGCTACAGCATACGCCCGAAATCTTATCGGTGATGCTATTTGACATCTAATTTTAACCTGTTGCTGCTTTCCGGGTACTTACTGAATTGAAAATCCCTGCTCAATCTTGAAAGGTCTAACAAGTCTGAAAATTTGAGATCTTCCAAATTCCGGTTTATATCTATTAGTGGTTCCTTATGATTAGAGGACTTGGACTTAGGTGCCTAAAGAACGTACTGTAGAAATGTTGAAAATTGCTTCATTACAAGCGTTTGCGTTCATTGAAATTCGAGAGCTTAATCACCAGACATTGGAGTTTAACCTGATTTGCTTGACAATTACTTCTTGTTTACTGCTTTAATTCCTCACTACAGTTGTAGATCCAGGTCTTCATTGTTAGTGATTACTTAAACTCTTTGATATACTAAAATTTTAAAAACTCGATTCATCCTTCGTAGTTAACCCACAGGCCTTTTGAGTTCAAAATGATAGTCGTCAAGTCAACATATATCTGTAGTCGAGCGTTGAGCTCTCATTTCGCAAAACATTCGTTAAGTAGCGCTGTCGCTCCCATTTGTAGTGGGGATTCATGGCGACTTGGTAGAGAAAATTTTCACTTTTGATTTCCACGTGGTAGCCGACGGACTGAGATGGTAGGGGTGTCAGAAAAAGATCTCTACCAAGTTGTGTAGATTACCCCAAATGACTGAGCTTATTGTAGTTGTTTGAGGAACTATCAGTTAATTTGGGAATAAATATGGCTGCGACTTGTGCACACAGGAAAGCCTAATGGCAACAGTTTTTGGTTACTCATTGTCGTAGGAAATCGTAGAGCGTAAACTCCTCATCTGCACTTACTAAATGGTTGCAAAGTTTTCCCAATTCGAAGCAATTTCTCTTAGGTAGTCGTTTAAATCGAGAGGACTTGGACTTAGATACCTAGAGAATTTCTATGGAAACGGAGACTCGCTTGAGCAAAATTACCTACTGTCCTTAAAAATCTAGGAAGGTAGGCGGCAGTAATCAAAATTTAGAAAATGACTGCTTCCATGAAGTGTTTTTCAATAGGAATTTCAACGATTACCAATCAAAAAAATATTTGCAGATATTGTTCATGATATATTAGTCATAAACTCATCTTCATAACGTCTCAAAGTGCCTTCTGTCGTTACCGGTTAAATAGCTAGGCAATTAATATTGTTTGAACTTATCGAAGTTGTTCAAAAATGGTGGAAATAGTCTTTGTCTTGATTTTGTTACCACACATAGTTCCGGAGTTTTAAGGATTGCTAAGAATCATTGAATTACACCTAGCTGTTCGGAAGCGTTGAAATGAATTTTGTGAGCAAATTTGAGACCAACTTACAGCGATGACGATTGTATTGTTAGGAAAAGATGTTCGAGCCTCTCCTAGTTTTTCAAAAGCAGTGAGAATAATTTGCAGCGTAAATAGCCTATCACAGGTACTCTCAACACTGATGATCATTATGTTTCGTTCGGTTCCTCCCTAAATGCCATTCACTTCATAATATAACACTCCTTAATCATAAATTATTCTGAAGGACTATATTCTTGATCCAATCAATCCATCTTTAGTGCCTTCATTTAAGAATTTGGAGTTTGAGATGATCAAGGAATTATTAAGCTGTAAATTCCATGACGAAAATCGTCTAATTCCAGAATTGTGTAATTTCGATGAAGAGTTGTTATGTGTATTTTGCAGATTAAATTCTTGCGCGGACTATGATAGTATGGTCATAGATATACGCTCTTAATGTGTTTCAAATTGCTATATTATAACGATGACGTTTAAGTTGATGTGTGAAAATATTGGAGTCTCCTTCTCCTAGTCCAAAGCAATGCAATAGTTTACGAGTTGATTTGGCTATCATTGACATTCTCAGAGATGAAATGGTGTCAGTTTTTAACAAGTATTTATTTTAGCGAATGAATTCCTTTACTGTCCTTTTTATACAACTTCCCGCTGAGTCACTAATTCAATCCATAGCTTTTAAATCTTTCAAAAAATTTTCAAGGTTGCAAAAATTTTCTTAATAGGAATCATCCATTGCTGTCCCGTTGTATGATTTGAGGGCTATACTGAGATGCTTGGAAAAATCCTCGTTGAAACACTGAAAATCCAAATCACTTGGATTATTAAGTATTTTCAGATCAATAAGTAGAGTCGAAAATAAAGGTCTCCCATATTCAGTTATTGTATAAATATAGTACCTCAGCCATAGAGCAATCTTCCCAGCGTCCAGAGGCCCTTTCATATCGGTAACTGTTAGATTTTTATGTAAAAATATTCTCATTTTCTCCTAGTTGTTCGAAAGCAATAGTAGTTTGCGACGATGCCTTGTATTCCCGTATTAATCTGTGACTGTTTGTGGAAGCTCTTGATCAATCCTTGGTCTAGTTTTTACTGAAACTAAGTTATAGATCGCTTCTCAATATCGTATGAATTTTTTGAAGTGCTAGCGTTTCTTGGAAACCTTTCCAGTGTCTCGTTACAAGAAAAGAATATGAGCATTTATATTCCATACGAAATTCTCATGGAAGTGTTGTAAACCATATAAGTAAAGCCTTTTTATCACTCAAGAATTCCCGAAGTATTTTTAGAGCTAAGCAGTTCAGTTCAATTGATAATTAATAATGTTGGACCTTGCAATTGTTCAAAGATGATGAGAATAAATTGCGGATACAGTGGGTTATAAGTGATGCTTCCAAAAAACTATCAGTGACTTTAGCTACTAATTATCTTAGGAAGTAAACTCCTTATATGCTCTGTTGGCCAGTTTCCTTAAATTAAAAATTCACTGCTGGATTTGAATAATCATTCGTATTTGTGAAGTCCTACATAACTCCGAAATACTTCTCTTAGTATCCTGTTAAGATTGAAAGATTTGGACTTAGATACCTTAGAAAATCTCATATTCAAGTTCATAGATCTCAGAAATAGCCACTACGCATTGAGAATTAAAACAAATGGGGGTTGGTTGGAAATCACAAGGAAGCAAATTTTCAACAGATAATATAGAGCAACTCTTAGTGTACCGTTGTATTGGAGGAACTTGGACTTCGGCTGAGAGCATTTTGTCCACTTCCTAACTATGTCACAAGTTGACTTTCAATATGAATTTATTTCAGTTCTGAAATGAATGAGAATTGATGAGGGGCAAAATTTGAGCGTCTCCTAGCTTCAGAAACAAACAAGTCATGAGTGGATCTAACTACGGCTTATACACCCAGAAATTCAATGATGGCAGTTTTTGGGCGCTGATTATCTGGGAAATGAACTCGTGGTCTTCTCTGTCCAATTGCTCAAACCCACTCATAAGAAATGAATGAATCACAACTCTATCTAGAATTTTCAAACTTCCAATAATGCATCTCAGTGTGCCGTTATAATTAAGGGACTTTTTATATAATTAATGTATATTCATCTAAGCAGTAGAGGTGTTTTCCTAGCGTCGCAAAGAAGCTTTTAATGTCAGTGGCGGGTAAATTGATAGGTAGAAATATTTGAAGCTCTCCTAGTCTATCAAATAATACGACAATAATACGGAATTTGAAAAATGAAGTTTCATGGAAAAAAAAGTTAAGTTTGACAGACGTAAAGTAGCAACAATTCTAACGACGACAGCTTTGCGCATTAGGCCTTTCAATGTTGAAATGTTTAGCAAGTTATGTGACCTACTAAAACTTCTATAGTCCTGATATTTTTTTGTAGTGGATTCATATATTTAACGGACTTTCATAAGTATCGCTAAGGTAGACTTCAGAAATCCCTAAGACTCCTTCATATAGCCACTTGTTCTGGTCGGGATTCCCAAAATAATTTGAGAGGTTAGGATTTTGGCTATATTGTTGGGTGAGGATGTCGGATCTTTTTCCAGTCAATCAAAGGCGGGTGAATTACTTATGAATAAATTTGACCGTGACGGATAATCCCTATAAACTAATCGCTACAGTTTTTGTCGAATAATTATCTTAGCAAATAAGCTCTGTGACTACTCCTTCATGCGGCTCTTACCATATCATTCTTAATCGAAATTATCCGGAAATCTTCGTAGATTATGAGAATATCTGAACTTCGAGTAATGAACTTCGACTTAGATGCCTGAAGAAATCTTCTAGAAGTTCTGAAGATTTTCTCATTAAATTCACTTACGTTCATCGAATATTCTCAAAGTAATACATACAGGTTGACATTTGCGAATCAAAGAACTTCATCAAACTGTTTTCCATGTATAGCTAGTCTCAAAATTAAATCTTTGTGTGCACTATTTATAAAATTCGTTGTTGGAGCAAGACTCGTAACGTTCAAAAATGCTATCTCACACGGTCATGTTGGTAGGCAGAAATAGGTTGCAAGAGAAAATCATGGACTTGGGCGTCTTGATATATTCTCGTTGAAATGTTGAAAATTTCTTTTCACTAAACTATTCATGTTTATGAAATTTTGAAGGTCATACTGATGTCTTGAAGTGTTCATCTGTCTTGCTATCTAGATTGATTTTTCTATGTTCTATCCGGCACAGTCGAAAGGTTTGGAAATAGATGCCTTGAGAGGTTTCTATAGAAGTGTTGAAAATCCTAAAGAAAGAGTATCTTTGAGATCTCCCAATATTATTATCACAGTTAAATATTTTTAAGTATAGCGCTTTGCTGCTTCCCTGTGTATCTTTAGCGTCTAAACAACACCGTTTTATAATAACTCTCACATTAATAAGTAAAACGTTTGCTTCTCCTACTTGTTCAGATTTGATTAACCAGTACATCTAGTTTGCAGAAATTTATAATTTGGGAATTGTATTCGTTAAAACTAAGGGGCTTGAACTTAGATATCGGATGGTGCGAAAACCACTAACTTTCATCGTGGAAAGATCAAAATTTCTAAGTGTAACTGCTTCCAGTAAGTTTTCCCTGTACACTTCTTTAAAAAGTGCAATCTCATTTTGGTGGCGATCAAGATAATAGGTAAAAGGCTACAAGCTTCTCAAATTTGTTCCAGAATGAGCCGTCAATATTTGTAAATGGCAAATTCTCATAACTCAAAATCTCGTTGGGTACCGTAAATGGAATCGGAATGGATTCCTTACGAAATCCTCATAGAATTACAAAACAATTGGAGAGTTCAAAATTTTAAAAGTCGCACTGCTTTCATGACGTGTTACCCTGTAAATTCACTTCTTAAAATTTTTATCTAAAAATGATAGTTTCTTAGATAAAAGACCGTCGATCTGTTCAAGTTCACCAATTTTTCAGTTCAGTCAAACACCAGTTGTGGATTACAAAAGTTTGTTAACTGCAAAATCTGTCCGTCTCAGTTAAATGATTAGGATCCAGGTGTCTCGAAGAATTTGCTGGAAATATTGAAAATCTTTAGGCAAAACCACTTGCTTACCTTCGTTCGAAATCCACAAATTAATCCGTAGTGCTCAAAATTTGAAAGTCATATTCGTGTGAGGTGTTCCGTTGCATACTCCTAGCGTTTCAAAGCTACTATCTTCTAACGACGGTTAGATTGATAGATAAAACTTTTGAACTTCAAGTTGTTCAAAAACAATGAGAATAATTTGCGCACTAATTCTGCTATCCACTTATGTTACAAAAATATCATGAGCACGATATGTGAACTAATAAGCTGAGCAATAAGTTAGCTGGATAGAAGCACTTAATCCATTCCCTGATATCGAGGTGAATCATAGAAATTTCCCAATGCAGAAATTTCCAAACTTCTTTATTACACTCGTTATGATTTTATAATGGCGGTCAGATCATAGGTAATGGTTTTGAGCTTATTCCATTTGTTCAAATTGAATTGCCAATATCTCGTAATTCCAAGTATCTGTTATAGTTAGTGGATTTCGACGTAGATGCTTCCAGAAACCCTCATAGATTGTTGGGAATCCCTCGGGCAAAACTATGTACGATCATTGCGATATTCCCAGTGTCTCAAAATTACTGTCTTAACGACGCTTTGATTGATAGCTGAAGTCTCCAAGCGCCTACTACTACCGCTCCTACTAGTTGTTGAAAAAGGTCGAGAAATCAATGTGGTGCTCATCTGTGCTCCAAAAACAGATGAGCACGGTTTCAGAAAATGGTTTATCGATTATTTTTGGAACAATTATTTTAGCAAATAAAATCATTCATGTTCCTTCATCCAGCTCTTAACTCAATGATACTTCCACAACGAATCATGAATATTTTTAATCGCGAAATTTCTAAGCTTCGAAATTGCATCCTCTCTAGTTGATGAACTTGAATGCTTTGAAAAGCCCACATAGGAATCCTTAAACTACCCTGGACAAAATCACTACATTATTTACGAGTGCACAATGTAATCGTTAAAGATCAGTTTTTGTTGCCATAGTGCTGCCATGATGTTCTTCTTTTGTACGTACTCGCTCGTGTTTCCAAAGTGCCATCTCAGTTCGATTCAGAAAACCTATAGGTAAACCTTTCTGCTCTCCCTGCTTGTTCAAATTGAATCACCAATATTTCTATGTCGCGAAACTTTTCAAACTCCGGTATTACGTTCGTTTTAGCTAGTAGACTTGGACTTAGATGCCTCAGGAAATCCTCACAGAAAATCCCTTGAACAAACTAATTGGGAATTCACAAAATAGTCAATAGAGGTCAATATTTCAAAGCCGCGCTGCTGCTGCTTACATGAACTGTTTACAATATTTAGTTCCCGATCGTTCTAAAGTATCAAAAGAACCCATGTCAATTCGATGCGGTGGTTGATAGTTAAAATCCTTAGTGCTTTTGTAGCGTGTGAACTCCTTAGTTACTCCTTTGTACAGATCCTTGCTAAATTATGAATCTGCTTATAAAGTGAGTCGTAAGGCTTTTTTATATATTCATAATTTTCAATGATACCCATTGATAATCAACATTAACGATGGTGGTAACAACATCACTAGCATAGGCACATATCATCATATATTATATTCGGTATAATAATACATACATATTCACTGTATGTACATTATTATTAAATGTTGCCATTGTCGTAATTCTTCACTAAAACGGGAATCATCGTCTCGACGAATACCGTTTGACAAATCTAGTCGTTCGCATACATAGAGAAGCATAGATATTATATCATATCATACATCCATGTTTTTCCTCTATGTTTATTGCATATGCAACTTGACTAGAGTAGAATTTCTTTTAAGAGCGCATGTGGCGCAGTGGTTAGAGGTGCCCTGCGTCGCACACGAGGTCAACGGTTCGATCTCGCGCTCATGGCTCACCAAGCCATCCATCCCTCCGGGGTCGGTAAATTGGTACCAGACAGGTCTCAGACTTGTCTGGGAGGATAAGCAGCACTGACTCGGTTCAGCGGGAGGCCTCCGCGAGTCATTGTAAAGGCCAGATATGCATTCAATCACCTCAAACGAAGTTAGAAATTGAAGTCGAATGCATGGCGCATCCCTCAGGGATTGATCAACGCCGAGAGCTTTATCCTTTATCCTTTTATTTAAGGCTTTTTTAAGTGCTAACATTTCTTAATTTTGAGTAGTACCTCCTCCGGTATACTGTTGTCATCATCATCACCATTGAAGGACTTGGATTTTGATCATTGAAGAGAATTTCGTTAAAATGCTGAAGATCTTTTGGCGAAATATTCTTATGTTACGTAAGAATTCCGAGAAGAATTCGTAAAGCTGAAGATTTCGGTATATTCGATGTATGCGAATGTTGGATCTTCCTCAGCTCTGTAGAGGCGAAAATATCTCACATATGGATTTGGTTATGAATGACGGTCTCAAAAGTCTAGATCACAGTGTTTGAGCAGTGTTACACTCCATCAACTCAGTGTGTACACTCAGTGTGTTACTCTAGCCAATCAACTCCTTGACTGTTTTTTTGCCCTAGGACATCTCTACATGGTAAATCCTAGCCGAAATGATTCGTAAATTTCTCTCCATTACAAAAATAGACTCAATCGCTATAGAAGTACTGAAATCTGTGTTCCCAAAATCAGTCACAATCATTGCGAATTCACAAATTAGTCAGTTAAGATTTGGTCCCACTTTTCCGTTCCTTTCTAATTATACGTTGACTTCTTAGCGTGGAAAGGAATCATGGATCTTTGTGTATTGTGAAAAGTCTTCCACATAAATCATCCCTCTTAGTGTACTTCCATCACTAAAGTACTTGGAATTCATATGCCTAAAGTAATCCAAAAAATACTGAAAAGTCCGTTATCGAGTCCACTTATGTTTACTGGGAAATTAAAACTTAATGCTAGTCCTGGCTGTTCCAAAAAGATGAGATTAATCTGCAAGTAGATTTGGTCACCACATTAGACACTCTCAAAAATCGAATAGCGGCAGTTTTTAGCAAGTTATTTCATTAGCAAATAAACTCCGATTTTACTCCTTCGTTTAGTTCCTCACTGAATTATAGATCCATTTGTCAATGTTAGATGGGTGTATAAAGTCCTTCTGACGTGCTAAAATTTGTAAGCTCCGTATTGTTTCCTTTGGTGAACCGTTAAAATTGGAAAACTTGGACTTGAATATGTGAAGAAATCCGTAGAGCAAAATGGAAGTCTTGAATAAAACCGCTTACTTTCGTCGGGAATCACTATGATATTCGCTAGATGTTTATATTAGAAAAAGAACAAACTGCTTCCTTGAAGTGCCTCTTTAGAAATATTCTCTGAATTAAAATTTTATGTAGACACCTGCTTATACGTCGACAGTGCAGTTGAATAGCTAGGCAGAAGTGTCTGAGCTTTTAGTTGTTAAAACCGATGTAGATAATTTTTAAATTGGCTAATATATACTTCCAAGGATGACAGTATTTCGGCAATAAATTTCTTGACAAATGAACTCCCTGCGTGCTGCTTAGTGCACATTCTCGTAAATCACAAATATTTATTAATTTTCAAATGATCTAAAGCTTAAGATCTCTCAAATCCTTACAATCTCTCCTAGTATGGCGTTGTGATTGAAGAACATGAATTCTGATGTTCAAAGATATTCTCATAGAAATGCTGAAAACCCCTCTCTTCAACGTTATTGAGATTTCAGAAGATGACCGATAGATGTCAAAAGTTAAGAACCACACTATAGTGGTGATGAACGTTCTCCTTTGTGATTTTTTTTCTTAACTTAACAACCTAATTTTCTGTATGAACTATTGGTGTATTAGATATATTGCTATCTTCCTATCATCTCAAAATATCATGCCGATTGCGATTGAATCGATGGGTAAAGTTTTCTTCAAATGTTTTTCATCAAGAGATCAAGAGATAAATTTGGCAGTGGCTTGTACTTTCGAGAATCTAGTGGTGACAGTTTTTTGGAAAGCAATTACATCAGAAAGTAAACTTCTTGCGTGCCCTTTGTATAGTTTCTCCTTGAGTCATAAGTCGTTTCTTGGTGTGGAAATGAACTATAAGTTTTTTGTAGTGTACCGTTGTAATTAAAGAACTTGGACGTAGATTATTGAAGATATCTTTATCAAAACCTGTGTTACTCAGGAGCTCCAGAAATAAGTCATAGAGGTGAAAATTGCGTTAAAATAGATTTCTGGCATGTAATTGGTTTAGGAAATCCTTGATTACAAATCCTTTGAAATCCTTGGTACAAATCGAGATGTAATATTCATGGAGTTTCGATAAAGAGCTCGAAATATCTCTCAATTCAATTTTTGCACAAGCTAAATATGGTTTACCGACTAAAGATTAGCCTCTTGAACATATAAAAGTAGTACTTATGTCAACGATATTTTAATTTATAGGCGTAAATATTTGAGCTAGTCGTGGCTGTTCTAAAAGATGAGATTAACCTGCAAGTAGATTTGGACACCACATTATACACTCCGAAAATCAAATAACAGCAGTTTTGGCAACTTATTTCGTTAACAAATAAGCTCCTATTTTACTCCTTCGTCTAGTCCCTCACCGATTTATAGATCCATTTGTCAATGTTGAGTCGGGTATAAAGTCCTAAAGACGTGCTAAAATTTGTATGCTCCGTATTGCTTCTTTAGTGAATCGTTAAAATTGAAAGACTTGGACTTGAATATGTGAAGAAATCCGTAGAGCAAAGCTGAAAGTCTTGAAGAAAACCACTTACCTTCGCCGGGAATCACCATGATATTCGGTAGATGTCCATAAAAAAAAGAGCAAACAGCGTCCATGAAGTGCTTCTCTAGAAATATTCTCTGAATTAAAATTTCATATAGACAATTACTTATATCGTCGACAGTGCGGTTGAATAGCTAGGTAGAAGTGTCTGAGATTTTAGTTGTTGAAACTGATGAGAATAATTTTCAAACTGGCTAATATACGCTTCCAATGGTGACAGTATTTTGACAATAAAGTTCTTAACAAGTAAACTCCCTGCCTACTGCTTAGTGCACCTTCCCGTAAATCACAAATATTTACCGATTTCTCTCCTAGTATGGCATGTGATTGAAGAATATGAACTCCGATGTTCAAAGAAATTCTCATAGAAATGCTGAGTACCCCTCTCTTCAACGTTATTGAGATTTCAGAAGATGACCAGTAGATGTCCAAAGTCAAGAACCGTACTATTTTAGTAAAGTTCTCTTTTGTGACTTTTTTTCCTTAACTCAATAACTTAAGTTTCTGTATAAACTGTTGGTGTATTAGTTATGGAGCTATCTTCCTATCGTCTCAAAATACCATACCGATTGCGATTGAATCGATGGGGTAAAGTTTGCACTTAATGCACTTAATGGGAATGCACTTAATGTTAGCTTATAGCTCCAAAGTTTGATGATTATAGAGCTTGACCAATATTAGGTTGCTAAACAACTCTGAACAATTTTATGAATGACGGGTCGTAGATCGCAAGAATTCCTATCTTAAAATAATTCCTCTCCTTGCCTCGTCTTAACTGAGATTTCTTGGACTTGACTTCAAAACATGTCATTCTTCTGTTGATGTTTAAAAGTCTCGGATCCGGAACCATTACGTTCATTGGGCGTTCCACAAGATAATCGGTAAAAAAATAGAAATTGAAAACTTAGTAAACTTCAATGGCGAGTTTTTATGTGCAAATATTTTTCAGTGCAATTTTGTGTATCTCTCAGAGAACAACAACGTTATATTGAATGACGGCTAAATTGGTAGATAAAAAGGTGACAGGAGGAATACTTAAGATTCTCCTAAGAGTTTAGAAACGAAGAGATAAATCCATGTAAGCTGCCTTAGCAAATTCCTTGATCACTCCTTAATCCAGTGCACTCTGAAGTGCTACTGTTCTTAATTTGGTTGATTCCTCCCAGTGTCCCGTTGCAATAAAAGGACTTAGATTCGATTCCAAAGAAATCGTCATGGAACGTTGAAAATCGCTTGTTGGAAACCTCGTGTATTGCTCAAAAGTTCCTGAATTATTGTGTGAAGGTTAGGCTAAACTTATGTGTAATATTGTTGCAATATTCTCTAGGTTAGATCGTTTGTACAATTTGTTTGCAATGTCTTAGCAGTAAAACAGTCATCCTAGTGTTTTGGAATCATATTGATGGCGTAAACTGACAAGTAATTATCATCGAGCTCCTTCTAGTTTGAAGACGAAGAGAGCATCTTTATATAGATTTGGAGTAAGGCCTGTACTCTCAAGAGTGTAGAGTTGTAATTCTCTCTAATTTGTTACCGCTTCCTAACTTATAATTTCTTAGTGCCGTTATGGATGAACGACTTAGATGTTGTCCGAACAGATCCTTATAGAAATGAAAAAATCCCTGTCCAAAGCCAGTTGCGTTCATTCAGAATTCAGAAGTAATCGAAGACGTAGAAAATTTCGACTTCGCGGAACAGCGATGATGGTGTCAAAAATATTTTCTTGCCCTAGGTTTTTGCATAAATTATTATATTCTAGTTGTGGAGTAATCCGACTACGGTCGCAAATGTGCCATTCTATTTCCAAGACGATTAAATTGCTAAGCAAAAGTGTTTGAGCACGTGGCAGTTACTTGAAAACGATGAAAATAATTTGCACGTTAACTTCGCTGCAACTCACGCTTACGAAATCCTAACGAAAGTTGATGAAACCTTGTCACCTTAACAAATTACTTTGTCATAATGAAATGAGATATTAAAATGAATCAAAAAAGTCTTTCTAATTGCAGAAATACTAGTTGATAATAATATTCTCCTAATGTGATGTTAAAATCAAAGGGCGTAAATTGTTGTAAGGATTTCTCATATTGATGTTAGGAAATTTTTGACCAGCAGGTTTATGTTAACTGGGAATTCGCAAATTAGTTGGTGAAATCAAAATGTGAGTCATATTGTTGCCTTGAAGAGTTTGTGTTAATAGTTACACTAAGTTTTTTTTTTATCAAAATATGAATGCACTCATAAATAATAAGTCTTCCATAAATATTTTATCAAAGTGCTTATCATTTCCACATAGAGACATTGACTGCTTCTTTATGCACCTCCTCATCAATTCACTGATGCACTCTTTAATGCTCAAATCCTTCTAGACTGCAAAAGTTTTTCGATTCGTAACCATATTTCTTAGTGTTCCCGTTATAATTAAAGGACTTGTACGTAGGCGCTTGAAAAAAAAAATTCCTCATATAAACACTGGAAATCAGAATCATTTATATTCATTGAGTATCTCAAATAATAGCTAGAATTGAAAGTCAAGAATCATAAAATATCAGAAAAAAAGTTTACTTGTATATATGTTTCCCAAATTAAATTTCTGTGCAAACTTATTACATCACAGTCATTAAGTAGTATTCCTAGCGTCTCAAGGAGTTATCTTGTATCGATAAACTGTTAAATTTAATAGCCAATATTTTCGAATTTCTCCTTGTTGTTCAGAAACGATAAGAATTATTCGTAAATAGATTCGACTATGCTTGATTTTCCCAAAAATCTATTGGTGTCTGTTAACACTTTGATTACTCCTTAGTTCACTGTTTTCCTGAACTAGATTTCAAACACTCCTTAATATTGAACTGATTCATACATCTTTTAGAATGTTATTTATCTCAAATTCGATTTATTCCTCATAGTGTCCCGTTACTACAAAACGACTTGGACTTGAATAACCTGCGAATTCTCGGAAAAATGTTGAAAATTACGTGGTTAAAATCTGTGTTACGGAAGAATTCTCGAAATAGTATATAGTACTGAAGATTTTGGTAAAGTTGATGGGCTATAACGTTGTCTCTATAAGCTATATCCTCTCCAAGTTGTTCATCGGTGATGAGAATAAGCTGCGAATAGATTTTGATGTAATGATGTTCTAAAAAACTAATCTACTAAGAAATAAGCTGCTTATCTACTGTGTCATCCAGTTTATCCCCAATCTATAAGTTCCCATACATAACTTTATATTGAAAAGGTTCATAAGTCTTTCTGGAAGGCAAGAATTCTTAATTCCGAAATGTTCTTCTTAGAGTCCTGTAACGATTGAAAGACCTAGACTTAAGTGTGACTTAATAAAAAAATGTGCTTTCAGTGACCTTAGACTTAGCCACTTATTTTCATTGAGAGTTCACGAAGTAATTGGTATAGATGGAAATTTGAAAGAAGCAGATTATTGATAGTATATATTCCGTATAAAACTATTTTATAAATTGAATTCCAATAGAGATTGTCGATGGTATTTTACTCATAGAGCAGGTCGTAATGAACCGTTATAATAGAGAAACTTGGACGTAGTCTCCTGAAAGAAATTCTCAGTGAAATTCTGAAAATTTCTTAACCAAAACCTTCTACGTTCAGTTAGTTCAGAAAGTTCAGAAAATGATCGATGGTGTTGAATCTGAATGTTGCACAATCTTAATGAATGGTTCCTCTCTACAATATTTTTTAACAAATTTTATTCAGACTGCATGTAATATCTTAGTGATAGAGCTGTCCTCTTGGTGCCTCATAATACCGCCTTACATCGATGAGTGTTGGAACGATACGAAAATATGCTTGAGAATTCTCCCATTTATTCAAACGTGATGAAAATAGCTTACGACTAGATTTGGTTGCGACTTATACTTCGAAACCTGGTGGCCAGTTTTCCGCAGCTAATTTCTTTAGGAAAGGAACTGCTTGATTAGTTTTAGAGTGAGTTGGAAATCTTCCTAAAGCGTAAATTGCCTAGTTCAGAAATATTCCTCATAGTGATATAGTGAGTAGTCCTCATAGTGAGTGAGTATATATATATATATTAATAATACGTCTTAACATTGAAGTCACCTACTTGTCAAAAACAATGAGATATTTTGAATACATATACTCTTGACTGTGATATGGTGATGTATTTCTCTCTAACTTTCTTGCCAAATAATCTTGAGCGCTGCTTTGCTCAGTTCATTTCTAAATTACAGATTCACTCCTCTGTATAACTTAGAGAATTGGGTGGTGAACAAAAACAAGTCCTAAGTTCTCTAAGTTCTCTTTGTTAAATAAGAAATTCTCTAAGTCATATTAGAACACAATAACACTGCGAAAAAAGCAGTGAAAATGCTGTAATTTCGAAGTATTAGTAATTAGAATAGCTATCAGCTCAACTGGGTTAATAAAGCGAAATCGCATACACGACCAAACCTGTCAAAGGTTGGTAGCTGATAGCTAACATTGAGATGTAGAAGAATGAGTGGTCGGGCAAATGTGCCTCAGTGGTGTAGTGGTAGAGCACGCGTCCCCGGATAGGATGAAACATGGCTTCGATTCCCGCCTGAGGCCGTGTTTTTGTTCACCACTCAATTCTCTAAGTTATATAAGAACATAATAACACTGCGAAAAAAGCAGTGAAAATACTGTAATTTCACTCCTCTGTATTAAAATGACTTATTAATTTTATCGTGCTGGAATATCCGAGCTTTGAAATGTTTCCCCTTGTGGACCTTTAAAAATGAAGGATTTGCATTCAAACTTCCAAGGAAATCCTCATAGAAATACTGTAAATCCCTTGACAACCGTTTGACTTCATTGCGGAATGACAATGAAACTATTTACATTTTAGTCGTAAAGTCATTTTTTTGACGTCTCACTGTTCAAGCTTATGTCGATGACAGTTAAATTGATAGGTAGAAGTTTTTGAGCTCCTAGCTCCTCAAGAACCATGAGAATAATTTGCGTTTAGGTTTGACAATAGGACGTTGTACTCCCAAAAATCTAACAATGATGGTTTTTGGCCGGAAATCACATTTGAAGATAAACTACTTTATTACTCCCTTGTCCAAATTCTTTATTGGTTTATAAATCTACTCCATAATGTTGATATTGATCATTGAACTCTCTTAATTACGAAAACTTCTAAATTCCGAAGAAATTTTATATAAATTATCTATGGTATCTTTGTCCTAGAATAATTGTCTTAACATTCCAGCAAACCACCTTATGAAATGACCTAAGATTTTATCCAATTGCGAGAATTCCAAAAATTTAACGACGACAGTTCTTTCGAGAGCGATTGCTTTAGAAAATAAACTTTCTTATTATATTTTTTGAAGGTTCCCCATTGAATTATAAATCGACTCTTTATAGTAAAATGACTTCTCATTCCTCTTAATATGCTGAATTATCTAAGCTCAAAAATGTTCGCTTTTGTGGGCCGTTGTAATTGAAAGACTTGCATGAAGACGTGTTAATGTAATCCTCAAAGAAATGCTGAAAATTCTATGACCAGAATCATTTAGTTTCATCGACAGTTAACATTTTTTAAAATTTCTTAAAAGTTTTAAAAAAATAAAAAAAGTTGAAATTTTTGGTGATATATATATACATATATATATTAGATATATATATTATATATATATATTATATATTTATTTATATTTAATCGACACAATCTCGACAAAAAGTCCCTTTTTGTAGATGCTCTCTAAACTAATTTAATGCAATTCCTGCTTATAATATCTTAGTCACAGAACAATCTTATCAGCTGCTCAAAAAATAATCTTACATCGATGACGATCAAATTGATGAGTGAAAATGTGAAAATGTTCAGATAGAGACGTTGCACCTAAATTTGGCTTGTACGCAAACTTCCGAAAATACCAAGAGCAACATTTATAGGCAACCAGTTTTCTTACAAATGATTTCTCGATTACTACTTTAATTCCTCACTACAGTGGTAGATCCAGGTCTTCATTGTTAGTGATTGGTTGATCTCGTTAATACGCTAAAATTTCAAAACAACGAAATATCTTTCCTAGTGAAACCACAGGCTTTTGAGTTTAAATGATAGTCGCCAAATCAACATTCATCTAAAGTCAAGCGTTGAGCTCTCATTAGTTTGCAAAATATTCGTTAAGTAGCGCTGTAGCTCCCTATTTGTAGTAGGATTTCATGGCGACTTGGTAGAGAAAATTTTCACTTTTTATTTTCACGTGGTAGCCGACGGACTGAGATGGTAGGGGTGTCAGAAAAAGAACTCCACCAAGTTGTAGAAATTACCCCAAATGACTGAGCTTATTTTTTATACAACAATCATTTAATTTGGGAATAAATATGGCTGCGACTTGTACACCCAGGAAAGCCTAGTGGTAACAGTTTTTGGTTACTCATTGTCGTAGGAAATCGTAGAGCATAAACTCCTCTGCACTTACGAAATGGTTGCAAAGTTTTCCCAGTCCGAAGCAATTTCTCTTAGGTAGTCGTTTAAATCAAAGGACTTGGACTTAGGTACCTAGAGAAATTTTTATGTAAACGGAGAATCGCTTGAGCAAAATCACCTACTGTCCTTGAAAATCTAGGAAGGTAAAGGGAAGTTGTTAAAATTTAGAAAATGAACTGCTTCCAAAAAGTGCTTTTTCAATAGGAACTTCAAAGAATGCCAATTAAAAAAAATATTCGCAGATATTGTTCATGATATCTCAGTCATAGAGTCATCTTCGTGACGTCTCAAAGTGCCTTGTATCGTTATCGGGTAATTAGATGAACAAATAGAAATGTTTTATCTCTCTTAGTTGCTCAAAAACGGTGAAAATAGTTCCTGTTTTGATTTTGTTACCACACATAGTTCCGGAGTTTTCAAGGATTGCTAAGAATAATTGGACTTCACCTAGTTGTTCGGAAGCGTTGAAATGAATTTTGTGACAAATGTGAGACAAACTTATATCTATAACGATTGCATTGTTAGGAAGAGATGTTCGAGCCTCTCCTAGTTTTTCAAAAGCAGTGAGAATAATTTGCAGCGTAAATAGCCTATCACAGGTACTCTCAAACACTGATTGATGATCATTATTTCTTAACTAATCTCCACAAAAAATAAACTCGTCAAGTGCTGTTTCGTACGGTTCCTCCCTAAATGCCATGTCACTTCATAATACAACACTCCTTCATACAAATTATCCTGAAGGACTATATTCTTAATCCAATTAATTCATCTTTAGTGCCTTCATTGAGGAACTCGGACTTTGAGATTCTTAAGGAATTATGATGCTGTAAGTTTCATGACGAAAGTCGTCTAATTCCAGAATTGTGTAATTTGAAAGAAGAGTTGTTCTGTGTATTTTCCAGATTAAATTCTTGCGCGGCCTATAATAATATGGTCATAGATCTACGCTCTTAGTGTGTTTCAAGTTGCTATATTCGATGGCGTTTAAGTTGATGTGTGAAAATAATTGGACCTTTTCCTAGTTTTCTAAAGCAATGAAATAGCTTACGAGCAGATTTGGCTATCATTGACACTTCAAAAAATCAAATGGTGTCAGTTTTTAACAAGTATTCACCTTAACGAAGAAATTCCTTTACTGTTCCTTTATGCAACTCCCCATGGATCACTAATTCACTTCCCAAAATTTTCGAAGAATTTTCTATTTTGCAAGAATTTCCGTAGCCGGAATCATTTTTAGTGTCGCGTTATATAATTAAAGGGCTTATACTGAGGTGTCTGAAAAAAATCCTTTTTGAAACTATGAAAATCAAGATCACTTGGATTATTGAGTAGTTTCAGATCAATGAGCAGAGTCGAAAATGAAGGTTTTCCAGATTTGTTCTTGTATAGACTATTCATAATATCACAGCCATAGAGCAATCTTCCCAGCGTTCATGGTCCATCTTATATTGATAACTGTTAAATTTTATGCAAAAATGTTTCCAGTTTCTCCTAGTTGTTCGAAAGCAGTAATAATTTGCGATTATGCCCGTGCTAATCTGTGACCGTTTCTGGCAACTCTTATCAATTCTTGCAGTTCCTATTTAAACTAAGTTATAAATCACATTTCAATATCTTGTATATCTTTTTAAGTGCTAGCATTTCTTTAAAAAATATTTCCAGTATCTCGTTACAAGAAAAGAACTGGGGCTTTCGAATTCCATACGAAATTTTCATGGAAATGTTGAAAACCACATGAGTAAAGCCTCGTTTATCACTCAAGAATTCCCGAAGTATTTTGTAAAGCTAAGCAGTTCAGTTCAGTGATAAGTAATAATGTTGGACCTTCCAGTTGTTCAAAGGTCTTGAGAATAATTTGCGAATACTGTGGGCTATAACTGATGCTCTCAAAAAATTGTTAGTGACTTTAGCTACTTATCATCTTCTGAAGTAAACTCCTTATATACTCTGTTGGCCAGTTTTCTTTAATTAAAAATTCATTGCCGGATTTTTGAATGAATCATACGTCTTTGTGAAGTCTTGAATAACTCCAAAATACTTCTCTTTGTGTCCTGTTAAGATTAAAAGGTTTTGACTTAGATCCTTTTGATCATGACATGACTTTTGATTTCAGATTATTTACTTAAAAGATAAACCCTCTACTCCTAAAAATTTTTAAGTCTAGATAATTCCTCTTAGTATTCCGTTATAATTAAAGGGCTTCGATTTAGATGCAAAAAGAAATCATAGAAGTGCTTAACATTGCAGACGGGAGCGACTCACGTTCATTATGAATTCGCAAAATACACGGTAGTGATCGAAATTTGCAAGTCACTGAATATAGACAGGCATTTGCTTTTTTGAATTTGTAGAAGTAATTCTGTATGAATTATCTATAATAAGTTGACCATCAAGCAATTCTCCTATTGTCTCAGCCATTTCATATCCATTCGATAGGTGAAGGTGTTTGAGCTTCTCCTAGTTTTTCAGAAACAAACAAGTCACGAGTGGATATGGCTACGGCTTATACACCCAGAAATCTAATGAATATAGTTTTTGAGCGCTAATTACCTTGGAAATGAACTTATGGTCTTCTCTGTCGAGTTGCCAAAATCCACTCCTTAAAAATTAATAAAATCACAACTCTTTAGAAATTTTCCAAACTTCCGGTAATGCCTCTCATTGTGCCGTTATTATCAATGGACTTGGACTTGGATGCTATGAAAAATATCTCATGCAGATATTGACAGCATCTTGATCAAAACCATTTACTTATATTGAGAATTCACAATATAAGCGGTAGAGATCGAGATTTAGAAGTCGGAGAATCTCAACAAAGAGTGTCCATGTGTAATTCCTCGACACTAATCTATTATATAATTAATGCAAATAATCTGAGGAGTAAAGGTATTTTCCTAGCGTCGTGAAGAATCACTTTATGTCAGTGGCGGTTAAATTAATAGGTAAAAATATTTGAAGCTCTCCTAGTTTATTAAATAAAACGGCAGCAAATTATGGAATTTGAAAAATGAAGTTTTATGAAAAGAAAGTTAGCTTTGGCATACGTAAACTCGAAACAATCTAATGACGACAGCTTTTCGCGACTAATCTCATCAGCAAGTAAAGTCTCTGAACTTTTTTATAAACCCCTAACAGATTATGAATGAGGCCTTTAATGTTAAAATATTTAATAAGTTATGTAACGTACTGAAACTTCTATAATCTGATATCTTTTTTTGTACTACTCATATAATTAACGGACTTTCACGTGTAACGCTAAGGTAGATCTCAGAAATTCCGAAGACTCCTTCACCATAGCCACCTGTTCTAGTCGGGATTCCCAAAATAATTTGGTAGGTCAGGATTTCGGCTATATTGTTGGGTTAGGATGTCGGTTCTTTTTCCAGTCAGTCAAAAACGAGGGAATTGCTAATGAATAAATTTGACCGTGATTGATACCGCTACGTTTTTGCCAAAAAATTATCTTAGCAAGTAAGCTCCCTGACTACTCTATGCGGCTCACACCGAGCCATATTCTTATATCGAAATCGTCCATAATTCTTCGTAGATTATAAGAATTTCTAAATTTCGAGTAATGAACTTTGACTTAGATGCCTGAAGAATTCTTTTAGAAATTCCAAAGATTCATTAATCAAACTCATCTACGTTCATTGGATATTCTTAAAATAATACGTGCAGGTAGATCTTTGCAAACCAAAGATTTCATTTAACGGTTTCATGTACAGTTAGTTTTAAAATTAAATCTTTGTGTGCACTATCTGTAATATCTTAGTTATGTAGCAAGACTCCTAAAGTTCAAATACTATCTTACACGGTCATGTTGGTAGTCAGAAATGGGTTGCAAGTGAAGATCTTGGACTTGGGCATCTTGAGATATCCTCGTTAAAATGTTGACAATTTCTCTAACAAAAATGTTTATGTTTGTGTAATTTTGAGGGTAATACTGATGTCCTGAAGTACTCATCTGTCAATCCTAAGGAAAAAGTGTCTTTGAGATCTTCCAATATTATTATTAGAGTTAAATATTTCAAAGTCATAGCGGTTGGTCTTCTCTGTGAATCTGTAGCGTCGAAAAATTACCGTTTTGTAATCTCATATTCATAAGTAAAAACGTGTGCTCCTCCTATTTGTTCAACATGGAAAACCAGTACATCTAAATTGCAAAAATTCATAATGTTAGGAATTGTATTCGTTAAAACTAAGGGCTTGAATATAGATATCGTATGTTGCGAAAGTCACTAACTTTCATCATGAAAAAATCAAAATTTCTGAGTCAAACCGCTCCCAGTAAGATTTCCCTGTATACTTCTAGCCTTTATAAGGCACTATCTCATTTTGGTGACGATCGAGAGAATAGGTAAGAAACTCTTAGCTTCTCCCAATTGTTTCAGAATGAACCGTCAATATTTCTAAATTGCAAAATCTCTAAGGTCAAAATCTCGTTGGGTGCAATAAATGGAATTGGACATGGATTCCGAACGAAATCCTCATAGAATTACAAATAATTGGAGAGCTTAAGATCTCAAAGTCGCACTGCTTTCATAAAATGTTACCCTGTAAACTCATTTCTTGAAATTTCCGTCTAAAAATGTTAGACTCCTAGGTAAAAGAACGTCGATCTGTTCAAAGTGGATCACCAGTTTGAGATTACAAAGATTTCTCAACTGCAAAATTCATCCGTTTCAGTGATATGATTAGAATCCAGGTGTTCTGAAAAATTCCCATGGAAATGTTGAGAATCCTTTAGGCAAAACCATGTGCTTACCTTTGTTCGAAATTCACAAAATAACACGTAGTGCTCAGAATTTGAAAATCATATTCGTGTGAGGTGTTCCGTTGCATACTCCTAGCATTTCAAAGCTACTCTATCTTCTTACGACGTAACTATCGTATATAGGTAGGTATGGTAGAACTTTTGAATTTTTAGTTGTTCAAGAGCGATGAGAATAATTTGCGCGCAATTTTCGCTATCACTTATGTTACAGAAAAATATCATGAGAACGTTATTCGAACTAATAACCTTAGCATATAAATTAACTGGATGGAAGCACTTAATCCATTCCCTGCTATCGAAGTGAATCATAGAAATTTCTCAATGGAAAATTCTTCAAACTTCCTAATTACACTCGTTATGAATTTCGGTTGGATCATAGGTAAAACCTTTTGAGCTTGTTACATTTGTTCAAATCAAATCGCCAATATTTCTGACTTCCAAGTATTTGTTATAGTTAGTGGATATGGACTCAGATGCTTCCAGAAACCTTGATAGATTGTTGAAAATTCCTTAGGCAAAACTATATACGTTCATTGCGATATTCCAACGTCTCAAAATTGCTGTCTTTTGAAGACGCTTAGATTGATAGCTGCAATCTCTAAGCTACTACTGCTACTGCTCCTACTAGTTGTTCAAAAAAAAAACCGATAAACTTGGACTAGAGTGCTTCAAAAAGCCCACATGAAAATTCTTAAAATCCTTGGACAAAGTCATTACATTAATTACGAGTGTACAATGTAATCGTTAAAGATCAAATTCTGTTGCCATAGTGCTGCCATAATGTTTTTCCTTTGTTCGTACTCGCTCAGATCAAATCCTTATATAAAGTATCTATATTATCTCAGTCACTCAGTAATTTCTCTAATGTTTCTAAAGTACCATCTCAATTCGATCCAGAAAACCATTAGGTAAAACATTTTTGCTTTTGCTGCTTGTACAAATTGAGTCACCAGTATTTCCATCTCGCGAAACTTACAAACTCCGGTATCACGTCCGTTTCAGCTAATAGACTTGGACTTAGATGCTTCAGGAAATCCTCACAGAACAAAACTAATTAGGAATTCACCAAATAGTCGATAGGGGTCAATATTTCAAAGCAGCACTTCTACGATAAGGTGTTTTCATGTGTAAACATTAGATATATTCTTACATAAACTGTTTACAATATCTTAGTCAGTTGTTCTAAAGTATCAAAAGAATCCATGTCGATTCGATTCGGTTACTGATAGATAAAATTCTTTGTGTTTCTCTAACGTGTGAACTCCTCAGTTACTCCTATGTTGCTAAATTATGAATCCGCTTATGAAGTGAGTCTAAGACTTTCTCAAGTGCTAACATTTCTTAATTTTGAGTAGCACCTCCCGGTGTACTGTTATCATCATCATCATCATCATCATTGAAGGACATGGACTTTGATCGTTAAAGAAATTTTCGTTGGAATGCTGAAGATCTTTTGACGAAATCCTTTTATGTTACGTAAGAATTCCGAGAATATTTTGTAAAGCTGAAGATTTCGGTCTACTCGATGTATGCGAATGTTGGGTCTTCCTCAGCTGTGTAGAGGCTAAAATATCACGCATATGGTATGAATGATGGTCCCAAAAGTCTAAATCACAGTATATAATCAGTGTTACCCTAGCCATTAACTGCTTGACTGTTTTTGCCCAGAACATCTCTACATGGTAAATTCTATCCGTCAAATGATTCGTGAATGTCTCTGCATTGCAAAAATGGGCTCAATCGCTGTAGAAGTACTGAAAATCCATGTTCTCAAAATCAGTCACATTCATTGAGAATTCACAAAATAGTCGGTTGAGATCAAATTTGAGGAATCGTACAGAAGGAGTTTTCGCTTTTAAATATCTTCGAAATTAAATTTTCGTATGTGATGAGGCAGTGCTAGCATCTCATAAGTACCACCTTATAGATATCGGTGGGATAGGTTGAAATGTTTGAGCTCCTAGTTGCTTGAAAGTGACGAAAATTATATGTCAACATTTTCATAAGTAGCTAATCCTCCAAAAATCCAACATTGAAAGCTAAATCCAGCATTTAAAGTTTTTAATCACTAAATGCCTTAGGCAGTAAACTCCATGATTGGCCCCACTTCCCCGTTCCTTTCTAAATTATAAATTGACATATTAGTGGTGAAATGAATCATGAATCTTTGTGTAGGGTTAGAATTCCTTGACATAAGTCCCTTCTAGTGTACTTTTATCACTAAAGGACTTAGAATTACGTCTAAAGTAGTCCAACAAATACTGTAAAGCCCGTGATCAAGTCCACTTACGTTTATTAAGAAATTAATACCGAACTGGTGCAGATCGAAATGTGATAATCATGGAGTTTCGCCAAATTGAAATATCTCTACATTCAATTTTTGCACAAGCTAAATATAATTTGCCAGCTGAAGATCAACCTCTTGAACATATAAAAAAAAGCAGTACCTATGTCAACGATATTTTAATTTATAGGCAGAAATATTTGAACTAGTCCTGGCTGTTTCAAAAAGATGAGATTAATCTGCAAGTGGGTTTGGCCACCACATTATACACTCTCAAAAATATAGCGGCAGTTTTTGGCAACTTATTTCATTAGCAAGTGAACTCCCATATTGCTCCTTCGTCTAGTCCCTCACCGAATTATAGATTCGTTTGTCAATGTTGTATTGGGTACAAAGTCCTTCTGACGTGCTAAAATTTGTAAGCTCTCTGCTGTTTGCTTTGGTGAACCGTTAAAGATGGAAAACTTGGACTCGATTATATGAAGAAATCTGTAGAGCAAAGCTGAAAGTCTTGAACAAAACCACTTACTTTCGCCGGGAATCACCATGATATTCTGTAGATGTCCATAAAGAAGGAACAAACTGATTCCATGAAGTGCTTTTCTAGAAGTATTCTCTGAGTTGAAATTTATATAGACACCTACTTATATCGTCGACCGTGCACTTTATTAGCTAGGTAGAAGTGTCTGAGCTTCTAGTTGTTGAAACCGATGAGAATAATTTTGAAATTGGCTAATATACGCTTTCAAAATGTGGCAGTATCTCGACAATAAACTTCTTATGAACTCCCTGCGTGCTGTTTAGTACACCTTCTCGTAAATCACAAATATTTACTAATTTTTTGAATAAATCATAAATCTCCAAAGGTCAAGATTTCTCAAATCCTTACAATCTCTCCTAGTATGGCGTTGTGATCGAAGAACATGAACTCCGATGTTCAACGAAATTCTCATGGAAAAGCTGAAAACCCCTCTCTTCAACGTTATTGAGGTTTCAGAAGATGACCGATAGATGTCAGAAGTGAAGAACCACACTATTTTGGTGAAAGTTCTCGTTGATGATTTTTTTCCTTGACCTAACTGTTGTTAAACTTAAGTTTCTTTGTAAACTACTGGTGTATTAGTTATAAAGCTATTTTCCTATCGTCTCAAAATACCATACCGATTGCGATTGAATCGATGGGTAAAGTTTTTTAAAATTTTTATCTGTTTCTAATTGGCTAGATTATTATTCGGTAGATTTGGCATGGCTTACACTTCCAAGAATCTAATGGTGACAGTTTTATTCTTTAGAAAGTAATTACCTCAGAAAATAAACTTCTGTGTGCTCTTTGTATAGTTTCTCCTTGAGTCCTAAATCGTTCTTTGGTGTGGAAGTGAACTACAAATTTGTCGTAGTGTTCCGTTGTTATCAAAGAACTTCGACGTAGATTATTGAAGATATCTTCATCAAAGCCTGTGTTACACAGGAATTCTAATAATATTTTGTAGATCTGAAAATTTTGATAAAATTGTTTTCTGAAAAGGTGGACATTATACCAGTTGATCAGAGACGATAAAAATAACTCACTAACAGATTTAGCTGCTACCTATGCTCTCGATGATACAATGGTGACAGTTTCTGGCAAGTAATCGCCTTAGAAAATCCTTGATTAAGTCCTAGACTACACTTTATTCAGTTCCTTTAAATTACAAATTCATTCCTTATTTCAAAATAATTACATTTCTTCTCAAGATTGCTAAACTTTCAAAACTTCGAACCATACCTTTACGAAAAGTATACTTAATATACCTAAGATATGCCTAAGTATACATATGCCTTTATTACAAAATATTTATCCAAATAAATGTACTTGGACTTAAATGCCTTAGAATGATCTCGTAGAAATGTTGAAAATCCTTTGATCACTAACACATTGAAAAATTAGAAGATTATCTATAGATAGCAAAATATGTAAAAAAAAATCATACTAATTCCACTAACTCTCTTAGGAAGTCTCGTTATTTTTTCCTTTGGCCAGTTGCTCACTGAATGATAAAATCACTTTTTGAATCAAAATTGATCGGAAGTCTTCCCAGATCACAAAAGGTCTCGAGATTAGTCACAAATCTTTGTAAACCGTCCGAATAATTTCTGTTAGTGTTTTGTTGTAATCGAAGGACTTGGACTTGATGCCTTAATATATTTCCATATATATGCTTATATATACTGAAAATTCCTTGATCAAAATCAGATGTTCATTGAGATTTCACGAAATATCGGTAGAGATCGAAATAAAAAAATACTAGACTTCAAAATTAGTGTCTTCATATGCAAGCTCTCGACGGCTAATTTGATAAGGAAAAATGTTTGAGCTCACACATTGTTGTCCAGAAACGATGTGAGTTTGACAACTAAATTAGATTTCTAAACAACTCTGTACAATTGTATGAATAACGAGTCCTAGATCGCAAAATTCTGTCTCTAGGTGATCATTGCCTCGTCTTAATCATGATGACTTGAAGTTGACCTCAAAAACATTCATTCTTTTGTAGATGTTCAAAAGCTTTAATCGGAATCATTTACGTTCATTAGGAGTTCACAAGATAATCGGTAGAGATGGCAGTTGAAAACTTAAAAAACTTCAATGGCGAGTTAGCATGTGCAAATATTTTTCAATGCAATTTTGTGTATCAGTTTATGTGTATCAAAAATACTTTAGCCATAAAACAATCTTCCCAGCGTCTCAGGGAGTAACAACGTTATATGAAAGACGGTTAAATTGATAGATAAAAAGGTGACAGGCAGAATACTTGAGCTTCTCTTAAGAGTCTGGAAACGATGAAATAGATTCATGAACAGATTCGACAATGGCTTATGTGACATATTAGTCGGCTGGCTGCCTTAGCAAATCAAGTCCTCGATCACTCCTTTGTCCGGTTTATACCTAAGTTACAAATTCGCTCTTTGATATTGAACTTACTCCCAAATCTTTCTGAAGTGCTACTGTTCTTAATTTGGTCAATTTCTCGCAGTGTCCCGTTGCAGTAAAATGACGACTTCGATACATTAATAATTTTTTATGGAAACGTTGAAAATCGCTTGATGAAAACCTCCTGTGTTGCTCAAAAATTCTTGGAATATTGCGTGAAGGTTGCGGTTAAATTTATGAGTAATATTATTGAAACATTCTCCAGATTAGATCGATTGTACAATTTGTTTGCAATGTCTCAGCAGTAGAACAGTCATCCTAGTATTTTGGAAATCATATCGATGGCGTTAACTGACAAGTAGATGTCGTTGAGCTCCTTCTGGTTTTG